>JAJJWW010008001.1:0-217192 GCA_023531295.1 Papaver armeniacum
ACTGGAAACCTTTATTACGTATGGCAACCGACCAAAAGCTGACTCTATTGTGATTATGGGATGGGTGGTCAACAACTACATTTTGGTATGAGGTTGATTGGAAGACCCATTTCTGGATATGGCAAAGCTAGACGAGTTCTTTTCTCATCTGGATTCACAAGTGACCATTCGAATTTGGTCACCATATGATGCAACACTACCAATGCTTCAACTCTAGAGAATTCAAGCCCGATGCAAGTATGATGTCCAGCTCCGAACGGTAAGTACGAGTATGGTGGTATAATACTCGACTTGCTGTCGAAACGAGATGAATCGAATTTTGCAGGGTCGTTGAATATGTCATCGTTCATGTGTGTTGCATATGCCACCCAAAATACCTGTTCATCATTAAAATTTTAAAACTCAATAGTAGTATGGTACCAAGAAGGAACTAAAGGTAATTAAAAAACAACAATCAAGTTTTCAATTAAAAAAATATCAAATGACTCATTGAAATGTTGTTTGTTTTTCTGGTAAACAATTTTAAAAGTAAATTCATTTCATTTGATTTTTTGATTTTGTCAGGTCAACATATAAAGTTCAGTGTAGGGTAAATTCATTTCATTTTCAGTTGACCTTGACTACTAAGAAACTATGATTTTAAGAGGGTGTACGGAATCTTCATACTTCATCACTTCAGAAGTGGCTTTTCAACTTAACGAAGTCCAAGATTAGTTTGGAACTAAGAGGGGTGGACCGGGTGGCGGGAAACAAAGTTTAAAGTAAAGATTTTTATTTCAGAAAGAGTTAATATTTTGCTTTAGAAGTTACTCCCAAATTTTGTTCCCAACTTAAGTTTTGACATTTTTATTTTCAAAAATCAAAAATTCATCAAAACACCTCAATTACGAAGTGACTTTCAAAAAGTACAGCGCCTTTTTTTTTTTTTTTTTTTTTTTTGATTCCAACTTTGAGACAGATTTGTACCTTTGAAGAAGCAGAATTTTAGATGCTAAAATCACGCTCTGAAAGTTTGATTTACTACCTGCCACCCCTTTGGGATGTCATAACCACCATAACTAGTGTCCTTAATGGCCGTTCTGAAGCTCCCAAAGAATGGAGGAATAACCCTCATCACTTCTTGTATTACTCTCCATGTGTATTTCATCTTTGCTACATCGCCCCAAGTGAGTCGTTCATCAGTTTCACCTTCACCTTCTTGTTGTTGCTGCTTTCTCTTGTCTATGATGCTCATTTGCTCTACAAGATTAAGTTATTCTTAGGTATAAACTTGATCGATTTATAAAAAAATTGGCAATTAATCGAGAGTGCGCTAGTTACTAAGAGTGTGTTTGTTTTTTGTCGACTCGACGTCGGGAATCCGACTCGACCCCACGACTCGGCTCGAGTAAGATGTTAGACTGTTTGTTTTTTATTTTGAGTCAGATCTGACTCGCGATCTGACTCAAACATAACCCCTGACTCGGGCCTATTTGAATCAGGGAATAAAATACCTCTGACTTATGGAACCAAGCCACCGACTCAAATATTTTTGAGTCAATTGAGTCAGATCTGACTCAAAAAATAAACATATTGAGTCAGATCCAAATAAGTCGGGTTATATCAGTTGGATCTAGACGATTCAAACGACTCAGATGAGTCAGGAAAATACAAACAAGGTATAAGATCATGTACCTCTGACAACATTATCATAGATCTCGCGGTCTTTAGCCAATTTCCAAATGACCCAAGTCAAGACAGAAGCTGAACTATCATGGCTAGCAATCATCATAGCAACGAAATTATCAATAACTTCATTCATTGTAATGTGTTCTTCTTGATCACCATTCTCGGCAGCTTCTGTTTCCAATGACAACATGCAAGACAATACGTCGTTCATAGGGTTAAGTGTCCCTTTCTTGATTTGTTCCTTCCTTTTCTCGATGATTGGCGACATCGTTTTTACAATCCTTTTTCTCGCCTGGATGCCTTTTCTGAATGCGGTCCCCGGAAAATTGAACGGTGCCGACCACATAGCTTCAAAACAATGTCCGAACTCTTCATACAAGGCTTGTTCAGTTGGATCATCAGTTATCCCAAACAATATTTGAGAAGCCACATGGAACGTTAGTTTCTTCATGAAACTTATTGTAGTGATCGTCTGTCTCCCTTTGGTTTCCTTGTCTATGCGTGCCTTCACCATACCGTCCATATGTTTTATATGCTGTCGAAGGATATCAGGTTTTAAAAAGCTCATCATGGCACGCCTAAGGGGTTTATACCTGTACAGTTCAATCATGGATTCAAATGTTGTTAATGCGTATGTACCCGGAGAAAGCTATATGTATAATGAGATGAACTTGTGTCATACCTCTTAGTTCCTGAGACTTCAAAGAGATTGTGTTTACCCATGATAGCAGCGATCGTAACCGGTTGCCTAGGAGCAAGAACTTCAGTCTCGGCACCAAGTACAAATTTGGTACCGGCACGATCAGTTATAAACACAGTAGGACCGCCCATGAGTGAAGTTTTGAAGATAGGACCGTATTTCGCAACCCTCTCCTCGACCCATTCTTGCCCACGATTAGCCTTTTGAGCTTTAATAAAGCTCAAACTCTCTCCGATTACTGGGAGAAAGCCCATAGATCCGTTTGGGTAGTTCTTAGTTGAATCTCTTTTATGTTTTCTAACCAATTTGAAAAGAAACAGAAGAGTAATAACACTCACGGCTATCGACACCGGAAATGTAGACATAACTAACAGTCAAGGTTTACAACTTCCTACCGATAGTTTCTATAACTGCAACACCAATCCTGCTATGTATTTATATAGTAGGATAAATAACGAGCCTGCTACATGACCCGCATTGTAACAGCGGAGTGACAGCCAATCGGACGTGGTGGACGTTGTGGCAAAAAAATTGAGATTTCTTTTAACCACGTCATCGAAACTGAAACAAGAAAATCAAAATTATTTTCACCACCGATACAAGTATTAGTAGAACAACCATTGTTTAGTGTGACAAATCATCTTCACCATTCTCAAGTGGTAATTGTAATTGGTTCAGAGGAGAATTTTTTTTTTTTTATCGGTCAATAGGAAAGGATTTATCGAAGAAAAAAGGTACTTAAGGGGGGTACCTTAACCCAATAAATACAACCGACACAAAAAAGATGGTGTTAGGAAATAGAAATTCAAGTGTGTCAACAAAGCATGTGACTGGTCAGTGTGCAAAATGTGTGTGTGTGTAACCGTTAGGTGTCGCCTCCGTAGTTGGTGTAACCTATTTGTGTTGGATTGGTTACCTGTTTAACCAGTCATTTATTTCAGGTGTATTTAGTCTGTGTTCTTCAAGAGAGTCTGTAAGAAAATCAATTGAACTGAAATCAAAAATCTCTCTGAACCTGTGGAGATTGTCTAACGACTTTTACTCTCTTAACATGGTATCAGATACAAAATCAAAACCCTAATTTCATTCGTTATTTTCCAATCCTGTTTCAATGGCAAAATCTAATACACACATCCCTCTGACCTTCAAACCCCCATCCAAATTATCTACAACCAATTATACTTTATGGAAATCTCAAATTGCTCCACTACTCAAAAGCTACAACCTACTTCGATTTGTCGATGGATCTCTCTATTGTCCTGTCAAATACTATCGTCGAACCTCTACAGAAGGAGCTAAAATCATCGCCGATGCAGATTTTGTTGATACTGATCCAGAGAATGAATTCATTCCAAATCCAGCTTATGAATATTGGGTAAATCAAGACTCTGCTCTTTTATCTTGGTTATTTTCAGCTTGTACCGAAGAAATTCATTCTCAGGTTATAGATTGTACTTTCTCTCATGAGATTTGGAATCGCTTGGAGCAAAATTATAATTCATCCACTAAATCTCGTTTGTTACAACTTAAAACCGATCTGATAAGTTTAAAAAAGGGTTCAGAATCGATGTTAGTTTATTTCAATCGAGCTCGTTCCATTTCTCATCAATTAGCTCAGATCGGAGAGCGGTTTCGATGAAGATCGATAATTCATATTCTACATGGTTTGCCGTCCGAATTTAATGCTTTCACCACATCAGTTTGTACTCAACAACTAAAGAATGACAATCTTATCACCTCATCAGAACTGCTAGGCTTATTGTTATCAGAAGAAGCTCGAGTTAACACTGAGTCTAAACTTGATCTTACTTCTGCCTCTGCAAATGTATCTCATCAACAAAAGCCATCTCCACCACCTTCTCAGTTTGATTACCACCACAATAACTCTACTTCCTATTCACACAACAACACTCCACATGCTGATGGTCTTATCCAACTCGGGTCCACCTCAATATAGTAATTCTTCATGGTCTAACTACTCTCCTTACCATGGCTATGGAAGATCTCAATACTCCGGGTTATAGGGGGAAATAGAAATGGTGGCGTAAAACAGAGGAAACTTTAGAGGTGGAAGAACTAATGCCAGATTTGGCTTTCAAGGTAATCCTAATAACTTCTTTCCTCCTCCAAGATATAATACTTCCATCGACTGTCAACTCTGCAAGAAACCTGGTCATTTGGCTCCACAATGCAAGTACGGATATGTCCCTAGTGACAATTCCATGATGCAAGCTTATTACACTCCCACTGATTCATATGGTGATTATGACTATGACGACTACTGGTGCCCTGAGCCTGAGGCATTTGCGGTTTATCAAGATAATTCTTCTGCTTCATCCTCTTCTTCTGGCTGGGTACCAGATTCTGGAGCTACCCACCATATTACTTCAGATTTATCAAACCTTACCCTGCACTCTGAGTACCAAGGTTCTGATCAAGTCAGAGTAGGAAATGGATCAGGTTTGCCCATTACTCATGTTGGTTCTTCTATTCTACATAATGCCAATGTTAAATTCACCATTTCTAATGTACTTCATGTTCCATCCATTACCAAGAATCTGATTTCTGTCCTACAATTTACTAAAGAGAACAATTGCTATTTCCAATTTTATTTGACAAGTTTTTTATTAAGGATGTGGTTACCAACAAAGTCCTTCTTCTGGTCTGTTAAAGATGGCTTATACCACATGGAGTTTACATCGCCATGACTTAAGCAAGCCTTTTCATCCTGGATTGTCTTCTTCAAAGAACTTGGCATAACAAACTTGGTCATCCCGCCTACAAGACTCTCAAGCATGTTCGTCATCATCAATGAGGTTATTGATTCTCATTTATCTTCTACAATTTGTGCTTCTTGTCACTACCTAAGAGTCATGCTCTCCTTATCCATCCTCTTCAACAACTAGTGTAGCAGTCCTCTAGATTTGATTTACTCAGATGTGTGGGTTTCTCCATTATGTTCTGTGAATGGCTACAAGTACTATGTGTCTTTCATTGACTCTTTTAGCCGATTTACATGGTTGTATCCACTCACTTATAAATCAAGTTCTCCCTACTTTTATTAAATTCAAAAAAATTGTTGAGAACCAACTATCTAGACATGCATTAAATTTGTTCAATCAGATTGGGAGGTGAATATAGGAATGTTTCTACTTTTCTTGACTCTTGTGGCATAGGCCATAGAGTTTCTTGTCCACATGCCCATGCTCGTAATGGCTCAATTTGAAAAAACATGAGATATATTGTTGAAACCGGCTTGGCTTTACTTTCACATGCATCTCTACCTATATCATTGGTCATATGCCTTTGAAACTGCTAATTTCCTGATAAACAGATTACCTACATCAAAACTTAATCACTTATCTCCATTGGAGTGTTTGTTTCATCTTAAACCAGACTATTTGTTCCTACATACTTTTGGCTGTGCCTGTTATCCTTGTTTAAGAAACTTCAATAAACACAAATTGGATCCCGAGATCGATTCAATGCATCTTTTTTAGGTACAAACCATCTTCATAAAGGTTATAGATGCTTCAATCCCGGCACTAACAAAATCATTATATCTAGAGATGTTAAGTTTGATGAAAACAAGTTTCCATATGCTTCTATGTTTACTAATGAGTCAATCGATTTGTCCCGCCAACTATGTCTTACATCTTCACTTAACTTGATTTGTCATCTACTGCTGACTTAACTGTTGAACCACTCCAAGACACTGTTTCATCTTCTACTTCTACAACTACTCCTACAGTCATTAATGAACATTCAATGAAAACTAGAGGTAAAATGGGCATTGTCAAACCAAATGTTAGAATTTATACATCCAAGTTCAAACAAGTATGTGAAGATATCGGTGTTCCTACATGCTACATTTGAAGCTTGCAAGGATCCAAATTGGAGGGCTGCCATGGATGAAGAAATCAATGCTCTCATACAAAATGGTACATGGAAATTGGTACTTCCTGATTCAAGCTATAATGTAATAGGGTGCAAATGGATTTTTCGAATCAAGAGAAGAGCAGATGGGTCTATTGAAAGGTACAAGGCAAGACTAGTTGCCAAATGATACAATCAGGTGGAAGGTATTGATTACCAAGACACCTTCACCACGTGGTAAAGCCAACAAAAGAAGAATCATTTTATCTATTTCTCTTCACAAGAACTGGCAAATCAGCCTAGATGTCAAAAATGCCTTTTGCATGGTCATTTGTCCGAAACCCCATTTACATGGTTCAACCACCGGTTATCCGACAAAGTTTTTCCTCATCATGTGTGTCAACTCAAAAGGTCACTCTATGGGCTGAAACAAGCTCCAAGAGCTTGGTTTGAGAGATTAAGTACTTTTCTCTTCTCAAATGGTTTCACTTCATCCAAGACAGACACTTCTCTCTTTTTCAGAGTCACATCTACTTCAGCTCTCTACATACTGATCTATGTTGATGATATTTTAGTGACAGGAAGTGATCCAGCTGAAATTGAATCTCTTATTACTACTTTGGGAAAGGCATTTGCTATCAAGGATCTAGGGGAACTACATTTCTTTTTAGGCATTCAATCCATCAAGACTCCTCGGGTGTGTTGTTATCTCAAAGACAATATATTTCAAACTTGTTAACAAAAACCAAAATGACCAATGCAAAGAGCTCGCAACACCTTATCATGCATCCACCGCTGTTGATGCTACTTTGTTTGAAGATCCGGCTCTTTATAGAAGCATTGTTGGTGCCCTTCAATATGCGACTATTACTAGACCAGATATATCTTTTTTGTCGTCAACAAAGCTTGTTTAAAATGCGCATCCTTCTCCGAGTTGATTGGTCACCAGAAGAGAATCTTACGATATCTAGTTGGCACTATTTCTCATGGCCTACAATTCAGAAAAGCTACATCTCTGCAGTTGCAGGCATACTCAGATGCTGATTGGGCAGGGGATCTTCTTGACAGAAGATCTACTAGTGGATTAGCAATATTTTTAGGACCGAATCTGATTTCTTGGTGCTCTAGAAAATGAGAAACTGTCTCTCGCTCCAAGATCTTGAGGCGCGAATATCGTGCTCTGCAGATGCGACTTCGAACCGATATGGATTCAATCTCTACTAGGTGAGTTGCACTTTCCTTCTCCCGAGTGCTGTTTTATGGTGTGATAACATGGGAGCCACATATCTGACAGCAAATCCCATATTTCACAATCGGATGAAGCACATTGAAATAGCTTTTCACTTTGTCGAGAATTAGTTGCTTCCAAAGCTCTGGTTGTGCGCTTCTTATCTACACGTGATCAGCTGGCGGATATCTTCACCAAAGGTCTCTACCACGCGCTTCTCCACTTCGAGACTCAAGCTCAGTGTCTCTGCTCCTGCATAGATTCTGAGCTTGCGGGGGGGTGTGTGTTAGGAAATAGAAATTCAAGTGTGTCAACAAAGCATGTGACTGGTCAGTGTGCAAAATGTGTGTGTGTGTGTAACCGTTAGGTGTCAGTCTGTAGTTGGTGTAACCGGCTGTGTTGGATTGGTTACCTGTTTAACCAGTCATTTATTTCAGGTGTATTTAGTCTGTGTTCTTCAAGAGAGTCTGTAAGAAAATCAATTAAACTGAAATCAAAAATCTCTCTGAACCTGTGGAGATTGTCTAACGACTTTTACTCTCTTAACAGATGGAAACCGATTTTTGGAAACGATCACCCAAAGAAAATGAAAAAGAACAAAGAGCCAATTGAGAACAATAGAAACACACACCAATCGACACTTATCCAACTCAAAGCGGCCGAAAGAAATACGAGTCACATAGACCTATCACCATGTAAGCCGTCAAACTCAACATTTTAGTGTTTGACTCCGCCCAAAAATAAGCTTGAATCTTAATATCTCGGATTAGACTTTCCAAATTTCTCTTTTTGTGATTGAAAATTCTAGAATTCATTTCTTTCCAAATGCACCAACATATTGCAACCGGTAAGTTGTTACATATACGGTCAAGTCTTTCATCACCCCAATTATGACTCCAAGTTTTTATAGTTGTCGACATATTACTATCGTAACTCCAATTGAAGTTGCATCCTTCGGCAAAATAATTCCAAATTCTCTTTGTTCGCCAACAATCATAAAATAAATGTGCACTTTTTTCATCTTCTTCTTCACAAAACCGGCACACCCTATCCACATCCATGCCCCTTCTAAAAAGCTTGTCCATCGTCATCAACCTTTCATAGTATAGAAGCCATAGAAAAAAATTAACTTTGTACGGATAATGTCGACTCCAAATAATCTCATTTGGGAAGCTAATATCGCCTTGGTCACAAAGAGAATCAAACCCACACTTAACCGTATAAGCATCAACCGTATTTTCTCTATCCACCATCCACAATCTCGAGTCTACAACCCCTTCTTGAATATTCACCACTTCTAATAATGAGTTTATGGAAGCAATTTCTCTCATTATGGCTTGAGAATATCTACTTCCATACATGAACTTCCATTTGATACCGTTACTCGAAATCTCATATAATTTGGCCACCACTTTCCCTTTGGTTCAGAGGAGAATAATACACAGTTGTTGAGAATGAGTTTGATTCAAACGGATTTCAATTCAAACCGGATAATACCACCATCACCACATCAATAATCGTGTTTATGATGATTAATTCACTCATCATAAAATAAAATATAATCCTGATGATCGCTATTGGATGTTGTTAACTCAGTCGTAGGAACAAGGAGTAAGCTTTAGATCTTGTTGCTTGCCGTCATGTGTCTTTTGTTACGAAGATTAAAAAATGGGCGAAAATGAAATTGGTGTTATACATAATCTGCACAGTTCATCATCCTTCAAAGTCTTAAAAATTGGGTTGGCGATAATGGGGTAATAGGTTACTATAACAGTGCTGTCAAGTGGCCAAGTGATGATGCACAAGGATGGTGCATCACCAGTGGATTGGCCAAAGTGTCAGAGGTGTAAGTACGAAGCCATAATGGTGCAACTAGGCCATAATGGTGCAACGAAGCCATAATGGCGCAACGAGGCCATAATAGCGGTATTCAGTACAAGTGCACATCCGAGTTGCAGAAGAGGATGGCATGTGCCAAACCGGGTTTGGACATGGCCAAGGATGCGAGATTAGCATCACGAGATGCCAAAAGAGTTTGGTATGTTATCTCGTATGCATAAGGCATGCGGGCATGCAAGCAAGACTTGCATTAGCACACTTGCATCATTGGAGAATGATGCACCGGCCGTGATGGCGCAATATTTGGCTGGCAAATGCGTGATCGGCAACAAGGCAAGATGACATGTGCGGGGCACATGGCCTTGACGGGTTTAGAGTTGGTTACACGAGAGTGGGTTTACTTTATGCTTTCTAACCGATGGGAAGGACTGTTTGGTTGAGCGAACGGTTTGGCAAAGGTTAGCTTAGTTAGCTAAGCGCCACATGTAAAGTGAAACTATAAGCGCTATGATTAGTTGTACATAGCTTTTGTAAGGCTATATAAGCCGATCTTGTGAAGGGATTGGGTAATCCGGAACAAGAAGAGTGTGTAACCCTAAGTGTGCAATAAATAAAAGGCTAAGGCCTCGATTTAAGAAAAGTTCGTTGGTGCATATTTCCCTTTGGTTTGGCTTAATTGTTTATGCATCAAGCGGAGTGTGTGCATCTGATTGAAGGCTTGGAAGATTTGTGAGCAGAACCTCTGTTTAGTATGGGCTGAAAAGAGAATTAGTCAAGAAGTTAAAGTATTGGCTAAGTGCGAGTTGGCTGAGATTGTGTTGTGGGGCATAATTGCCATTGTCAAGTTGGTGTTGCATTTGGGAAGTGCGAACCTGTGATAATTCGGGTATCAGAGCCCTGGTTAAGGGTCTCTCTTTGTTCACGTTGTATTATAAGGCTGATTGAAGTTGTTGCTGTTCTATGTTTGGCTGTAAATTGTATTTGAAGTGAAGGATCCACACAGAAAGTACAAGGCATGCAAAGGATGGGGCGAAGATCAGATCAAAGAGTTGCATTAAAGGTATGCGAGTCGTTAATTCAAGAGTCTACAAGCGATAATCATGCACGAAGGATGTCCTCAGAACAACTTGATGAGGGTGAAACGAGTTGTTCTACATATCGAATCGCACCAAGGGTAGGAGAGATTGCAAGTGTTGATGAGAAACAACACGATCTTTGGGAAGGCTCAAGATGATGTTGGTAGCGACCAACATCGCAACATCGATCATTTGCTAGGGAGCAAAGCACACACGAGAGAAGAAGATGTCTTCTCGGACTGATGTACATTGATGCGAAGATCAATGGAGAATGGGTATTAGCGATGGCTGATACCGGTGCTACGAAGTCTTTCATTCATCCAAACGTTGCCATGGCATTGAACTTAACAGTTACTAGCGCGGCTAGCACCATCAAAACTGTTAACGCAGAACCACAAGCCAGTCGAGGGAAAGTTCGCAATGCAGATGTGCAAGTTGGAGAATGGAAAGGAAAACTAGATTTGCTAGTTATGGTCATGGATGATTTTGACTGATTTTGGGCATGGATTTCTTTGCGCGGCGAAGGCGTCGCCATTACCTCATAGAAATGGGATATTGATACTGGCACCCTCAATACCCATGTTTTGTCTCTATGGTGAGGCAAATTGAACCAGACAAGACACTTAAGCCATGTTTGTCTCAATGTTGTGTGAACGATGGTATGCGCCAAGGCTTGGCTACTTTCCTATGCGTGTTTGTTGAGATCAAACCAGGAAAGGTAGTAGAAGTAGAGGATGGAATAGCTGAGGTCTTAGAAGAGTTTGCAGACACAATGCCTGCAGAACTGCCTAAGACGCTACCACCGCGGCGTAGGATCGATCATATGATAGAGTTGGTGCCAGGGGCGAGGCCACCTGCACAAGCACCATATCGTATGTCACCGCTAGAACTTGAGGAGATGCGCAAGCGAATTTCGAGTTGTTGGAGGCGAGGATACATACAACCGTCTAAAGCTCCATTTGGTGCTCCTGCTTCATTCCAAAAGAAGCAAGATGGCTCGCTTCGTATGTGTGTTGATTATAGGGCTTTGAACAAACTAACTGTGAAGAACAAGTACCCAATTCCGCTAGTGGCAGACTTGTTTGATCGGTTGGCCAAAGCTAAATACTTCACCAAATTGGATTTGCGCTCAGGTTATTACCAAGTGCGCATAGCAGAAGGCGATGAACCAAAGACTGCAATGGTAACAAGGTATGGCTCATTTGAATACCGTGTTATGCCATTTGGCTTGACGAATGCTCCAACAACATTTTGCAACCTGATGAATGATGTGTTTTGCGAGTACATTGATCGTTTTGTGGTAGTATACTTGGATGACATAGTCATATACAGTGAGACTTTGGAAGAGCATGCGATGCATCTTCGCAAAGTGTTTGCAAAGCTTAGAGAAGCAAGTTTGTATGTGAAGAAGGAAAAGTGTGAGTTTGCCTGACCACAATTACTTTCCTTGGCCATGTGATATCGCAAGGGTGCGTGCATATGGACCAGAGAAAAGGTAGAGGCCATTTTGGATTGGCTAACCTAAGAAGCTTGAGAGCTTCGTTCTTTCTTGGGTTTAGCTAACTATTACCGCGATTCATAGTTGGCTATTCAAAGAAGGTAGCCCCTTTGACAGATTTGTTAAGGAAGGACAAATCTTGGGCATGGATCGACGAGTGTCGCCGGTCATTCGATGCATTGAAGGAAGCGGTCTCGACAGAACCGTTCTTCGCTTGCCTAGCTTCGATGTACCATTTGAAGTGCACACCGATGCTTCGAGGACAGGCTCTAGGGGGAGTCTTGGTGCAAGATGGCCATCCAAGTGGCTTACGAGAGTCGTAAGCTTAATGATCTTCAAGGGAGATACACTTGTGCATGAGAAAGAGATGTTGGCAGTGATACATTGCCCGAGAACATGGCGCCATTATTTGTTGGGAACTTATTTCATCATAAGGACGGATAATGTGGCCATTACGTTCTTTAACAAACGAGAAGAAACTTTCGCCAAAGCAAGCAAGGTGGCTTGACTTTTTGAGCGAGTTCGAATACAAGTTCGAGCATAAGCCGGGAAGGCTTAATTACGTGCCGGATGCGTTAGCGAAAGTTGGTGGCGAATATGTTGCGGCACTGACCACGATTGAGGCAGAGTTGTTGCCTCGAATCAAAGAAGAGACGAAGAATGATCAGGCATGTGTGCGCCTGACTAAACAGATCTGTGATGGGATCGTTCGTCGATTTTGGCTAGATGATGGAGTCATTTATGCCAAGGGAGGAAAAATTTATGTACCCAATTCAGGTGGCTTGAGAAGGGAACTCTTGCGAGAGACGCATGATTCCATTTGGGCTGGTCATCCAGGCATGGAACGGACGCATGCTTTGATAGCTCGTTCCTATTACTGGCCTAAGATGGAAGAAGATGTTGAATTGTATGTGAAGACATGCTTAGTGTGTCAACTGGATAAGACGGAAAGGAGAAACGTAGCAGGATTGCTACAACCTTTGCCGATTCCAGACAAGCCATGGCAGTGCTTGTCGATGGACTTTATTAACGGGTTGCCAAAGGTGCAAGGCTTTAGCTCGATAATGGTCGTCGTTGATCGCTTTTCAAGTATGCTACATTCATTCCCCTGCCCCCATTCTTGCAATGCAGACGTTGCAGCGGAGCTGTTCTTCAAGAATGTAGTGAAGTATTGGGGAATTCCTCGAGATATTGTGAGTGATAGAGACTCACGGTTTACAGGCAGGTTTTGGACTGCCTTGTTTGGAATGCTTGGTTCCGAACTAAAGTTTTCTACTAGCAATCACCCCCAAACCGATGGTCAGACGGAGCGGATAAATGCATTGCTAGAAGAGTATTTGCGTCACTATGTGACGGCAAACCAAGGAAATTGGGTGGCGTTGATGGATACGGCCCAATTTTGTTACAATTTGCACAAGAGTTCAGCTACGGAGCTGAGTCCTTTTGAGTTAGCTACAGGCCAGCAGCCATTAACCCCTCATGAGGTGCCAAAGGCTAAGAAGCAAGGTTCCCGTGACTTATCGTTATGCAAGGTCGAAAAAGAGATGATCGAGCAAGCGCGTGATAGTTTATCAAAGGCGCAAAGACGAATGAAGAAGTATCTTTGACTTACATCGCAGAGATGTAGAGTTTGAGGTGGAAGACATGGTGTTGCTAAAGCTAACGCCCCAGATTTGGAAGAAGATTTCTAGCAAGACAGTGCATAGAGGCCTAATTCCAAGATATGATGGTCCCTTCAAAGTGATTAAAAGAGTTGGTAAGGTAGCTTACAGGACTTGAGTTTGGACGAGTTGAAAGTGCATCCCACTTTTCATGTCGGCTTTTTGAAGAAATACCATCCGATTTGTTGGACACTTCGAGACAACAGCGAAGCGTGCACCACCGAGAATCGAGATCACAATTCGATAAGCAAGTTGAGGCAATACTTGATGATCGAGTTATGGGGCAAAGCAAGAAGAATAGGAGAACTTATTTTCTAATTAAGTGGCAAGGGTTGCCAGACTCCGAGGCTTCTTGGGAGAAGGATACTACATTGTGGCAATTTGAAGAACAAATTCAAGCCTACCTACGGCAAAAGGAATCGACGAGGGCGTCGATTTCAGCTGGTGGGGGAGGTCTATAATGATCTTTGTCAAGTGGCCAAGTGATGATGCACAAGGATGGTGCATCACCCGGTGGATTGGCCAAAGTGTCGAGGTGCAAGTACGAAGGTTATAATGGTGCAACTAGGCCATAATGGTGCAACGAAGCCATAATGGCGCAACGAGGCCATAATAGCGGTATTCAAAGACAAGTGCACATCCGAGTTGTAAAGAAGAGGATGGCATGTGCCAAACCGGGTTTGGACATGGCCAAGGATGCGAGATTAGCATCACGAGATGCCAAAAGAGTTTGGTATGTTATCTCGTATGCATGAGGCATGCAGGCATGCAAGCAAGACTTGCATAGCACACTTGCATCATTGGGAGAATGATGCACAGCCGTGATGGCGCAATATTTGGCTGGCAAATGCGTGATCAGGCAACAAGGCAAGATGACATGTGCGGGGCACATGGCCTTGACGGTTTAGAGTTGGTTACACGAGAGTGGGTTTACTTTATGCTTTCTAACTGATGGGAAGGACCTGTTTGGTTGAGCGAACGGTTTGGCAAAGGTTAGCTTAGTTAGCTAAGCGCCACATGTAAAGTGAAACTATAAGCGCTATGATTAGTTGTACATAGCTTTTTGTAAGGCTATATAAGCCGATCTTGTGAAGGGATTGGGTAATCCGGAACAAGAAGAGTGTGTAACCCTAAGTGTGCAATAAATAAAAGGCTAAGGCCACGATTTAAGAAAAGTTAGTTGGTGCATATTTCCCTTTGGTTTGGCTTAATTGTTTATGCATCAAGCGGAGTGTGTGCATCTGATTGAAGGCTTGGAAGATTTGTGAGCAGAACCTCTGTTTAGTATGGGCTGAATAGAGAATTAGTCAAGAAGTTGAAGTATTGGCTAAGTGCGAGTTGGCTGAGATTGTGCTGTGGGGCATAATTGCCATTGTCAAGTTGGTGTTGCATTTGGGAAGTGCGAACCTGTGACAGTTACTGTGGTGACACAGAGAAAACACAAAGATGTTCATTGAATATCCTAATTCTTTTTTATCCATTGATTGATTTTGAGTCCAATTTTGTGCACACTCCTTTAACGAGTGTGCACGTAACAAATTCATTTGATTGGCTCTCTTTAACTAATGGTTATCCCATTTCATTAGATTAATTTTTATTCCGTTTTAATTCAATTTAAATCTAAAAAAGGAAATCATATCTAATCTTCTCCTAAATTATAGTGTACTCGATATTCAGCTTCTCTGCAATTTGCTAACTAATAGAAGTAATCTTTGGCAAGGTTGATCGATGATAAAGCACTAAAGCAATCTGGACCATATATACGCTGAATTGCCGAATTAACTATTACATCAAGTAATGAGTAATGAGTAATAAGGCTTCATATTAAGAGTGCTACTTTGTTATGAAAAGTCTTTACATGGATTCTTAGAGTACAAAAATCTTGATGATCAAAGATTTAGACATATGCGTTAAAAAATAAATAATGGAAGGAACAAAATCTTTCCTTGTTCCATACAGTTGACCGCTAGTAATTAATTCTATGCTTCCATATTGATTCCTTGTTTTCTGTATCTCCAAACAGTGAAGATCAAAAACAATGGAACGAACAAAATGTTTATGAAAACCCAGATTACATTATGTTAGAGTGATTAGCTTTAGCTTCGTTCATTACCAAAACTAATAATTTAGGAGAAGATTAGATATGATTTCCTTTTTTAGATTTAAATTGAATTAAAAAAGAATAAAAACTAATTTGAAGAAATGGGATAACCATTTGTTAAGGAAGACCAATGAGATTAGTTTGTTACGTGCACACTCGTTAAAGGAGTGTGCACAAAATTGGACTCATTGATTTTAGGAAGAATATTTAGTTAGCTTATTTTTTTTTTTTTACATGACGTGGATAAAACAACGGAATTCTCTTTCCGCCAAATTATCAGACACGTCAGTTTCAGCTGTCACTCAGCTGGTATTAAGCTGTTCAAACAGCAATTTCGGATAAATATTTGATCGCTTCCTTTTTTTATTTCTTTTCTTTTTTCAACGAACCAGAGAGGGCAATTTATTACGGATACGATAAGTAGGAAAACATCTCTGTCGTCTCGTATTAATTACATCTTCCCACATTAATAATCAAAGGTGGAAATTTCCACCAGCGAGCCTCCGTAGCAGTATCTGTATGTCCATGCTCAAGATCAAATGATCATCCCTTGACTGCTTGCTTGTCTTGACTCTTGCGTTAATACCTCGGAGATCCGGCTACGTCAATCGAGTTGTTTTTAGTTACTCTTGATGCAAACTTAGAAGCCGTGAAACCTGTGCAAACATATCACCATCTGTAATTAGCTGATTGAACATATATATATTATTATACGCCAGTAATGAAGATTAGACTATCAGAGAAAAAATCAATTAAGTAATTTAGAAGTAAAATATTTTAACTTGAGTTGATGTCGAACTTTGGTGTTAGGTCAGTAGTAAGTATGAGTTTGAACGGATTTTGATTAATAATCCTACTAAAGTAGTACTCCATTAGAATAATGTTTTTTTGACTGCACTGGCAATAATGCCGGCCATCTGGCATAGGCAACCGGCCCAATCCTCATGGTGAATTATATTTGTAGAGTGAATTATTAAACCTAGAAAATAATATAAAATATCAAATGTGTACGTAATGTTACTAATGCATATCTAGTTACATAATAATTTTTTGAATAATCTTTGACCGCCAACTGCGTGCTTCTATGTGCTTCTTCGACGTGAAATCTCCGATAAAAGACAAATTCACGACGCGGATGGGCGTGCATGCAAATTAGACGGTAATACAGACTTAATTTTAACATCATTTCCATAAGTTTCATTCTCAGTAGTGAAAAATACTTGAATCCCCCTACTATATGGGTTCAACATATACAAGCCCTCAAAGTGGATCCTCCACTATCAACTCCACACTTTCTATTTTTGATATTTCTAGGCCCGTAACTTTTATTTTGGGGCCTGGTTTTGAATTATCCGGATTGTTGACGTCAAGACTTTCTTTAATAAAAGTGAAAATACCCAAAATAACCTCCGGTATTTATAGTTGTTTTATAACGTAAATGTAAATGTAAATCCAATTCTGAGTTTTAGCTCTCTATTCTCTTCTCTCGATTATTTTTCTTCTTGCAGTTAATTAGGTTGATTTCTTCTACACAAATTGTTGCATTGAAGAACAAGAGTTCGTTAGTCTATTGATGTGTTGAAGACGAGACGAAGAACAAGGATTCATTGTTGATTTTTCTCAATTTATTGATGTTATTTATTGGATTTCAGATTTGACGAGTTTGAGACGATGCATTGAAGAACAACAAATAGGTTCGTATCAATTTTGTCTTCTGTTTGTATCGAATAGGTTTGATTCATTACTTTTTCCGATTGATTGTTTGATGTCTATCTTCTACCGATAGATGATTTTTGTTTTGTTTCGATTTTATTGAGTCTGAGAAGAGGAAGAAGACAGGTTGGAATAGAGAAATCAACGTAGGTACGAATAATTCAACTGATTTTTGATCTATTTTTCAATTCAACTGATTTTTTATTGTTACAATTGCGATCTAGTTTTTTCACTTTTTTATTTGGTTTTGATAATTTGAGTATGTTTTTGTTGATGCTTACGAGTTTGGTTGATCTGAGAAGAGGAATAGTAAGAACATTGTTTGAGTAAGTAAGAAAACAACAAATCTAGGTAAGAATTTTATTTTGTTTTTATTTCAGATCTGTTTTCAATTTTTTTTTTGAATTATTTATTCTTCTTGCATGTCCGATCTGTTAATTTTTGTTGATACTGAGAGTAGTATGAAGAAACAATTTTGTTTCAGTAGAACAAGTTCAGTTTGATTTGTTGGACATGCTGTTTTTTTGTTACAGGATGTGTAACTTTAGGTTACACATATATATCCTGTTGTATTTTTAAGCATGTGTAAGGAAGATGCCGATGTTATTTAGTTGTAAAGATGTGTAATTTTAGTTTACACACATATATCCTGTTTTGTATTTTAAGCATGTGTGAGGAAGATGCACATGTTTTTTAGTTGTAGCATGTGTAATTTTAGTTTACACATATGTATCCTGTTGTATTTTAAGCATGTGTAAGTTGAAGTTACACATATATGTCCTGTAACATGTTTATGTGTAAATAGGTGTATCATCCGTATCTTTTACTCATATTTAGCTTGCCGCATAGAATATACTTCTCACGAGGGGCAACGCCCGAGTGAATTGCGTTCGTTTTAAAATTTTGATATTGTTATTGTGTGTATTGATATTTTTTAGGTTTTCATGGATTCCGTTAGTTGCGTATTTGCTGTTAGTTGCATTGTTGTTGTTCGCTACTTTTCGATTTTATTACCCTGCGTGTTAACACGATATCGGACTTGAAGAGTTTAAGGAACAAGTTTGCCGGGAATGGAAGCAGTTTACTCCTCTTGGTATTACTTTCTTCTTTCGAGAAAGTGGGAAAGATTTCCCGCTTGACTGTGATTTTTCGTTGCAAGCTCTTATATCCATCACAAATAGTAAACAAAAGACCAGTGTTGATATTTTCTTGCAAAATGTTCCTCGTGTGGCATCTTCTTCCAGCTCTAGGGCAGATTCTTCTATTTCTAGCGGGTCTAGTAGTATGTGTTCATCTAGAAACAATCTTACTGTTGGAATGTATTTGGAAGATAAAAGCAAGCCTGCGAAACCTTTGTTATCGGATGGTTGGCCCAATGTTCTTGGTGAGATTGGTCATGTGTTTGTTGAAGGAGTTAAGCAAGTCGGGGTTGCTTACACCAAGTATCGTCTTCGCACCGGTTTCAAAATGATTGTAACTCACAATGAGCGTTCTAGGTTCACGGCTAAGTGTGCGGATGAAAATGCGGCCGAAATTCCATGCAGCTTCTATTGATGAGAGGAACGAAATGTTTCAGGTAGGTTTTCGCTGTTCTGTCATCTAATGCTTAGCACATGTTATGTGTTGTTACAGTATGTGTAACTTTGGTTTACACATGATGTTTTTTGCACCATATTGTTTTTTGGTTTGAATTTTTTATATTTTGTATTAACATCTCCAGGTCAGGTCTTATAACCCTGAGCACATTTGTGGTGCTGGTGGGCGCAACTTGAACCAAACATACTCCACCGACTTCTCGTCTAGTTTGATTGAGGAAGAAGTTCGCAAAAATCCTCACAAGAAGCCCAACCAAATTGCCGCCGATTTCAGGACCAATTATGGGATTAACATGGAGTACTATCAGGCATATAATGCTAGGGAAAAGGTTTATGAGACGATTTATGGCGACGATGTCAAGTCCTACTCGCATTTGGTATGGTATATTAATGCTATAAGGGAAACCAACCCTGGTAGCGTGATAAAGTTTGAACGTGAAAATAAACAGGTTTCAACGGATTTTCATCGCATTTCTTTGCATGCATCAAAGGGTACCGGTTTTGTCGTGCAATGGTATACTTGGATACTACTTTCCTTACTTTGGTACATTCAAAGGTTGCTTGATGGCAGCTCTTGGGATCAATGGTGGTAAAGGTATTTTTTTTTCTTTCTTTTTTAACAACTTCAGTTGACAAATAACTGAGAGTTACACATGTGTAACTCTCAGTTACACATTACTTTACCCAGTGTGTAACTAAGAAAATATCATCTGTAGCCCTTAAGTTACACATTTGTTTTAGCATGTGTAACTTGTATTTACACATTGTATCTGTTTGTGTGAAACTTATTATTCTTCGATTATGCACAATTTTTTTTTGTAGGATTTTTCCCCCTTGCTTTTGCACTAGTCGATTCCCGAGACTATCGACAATCGGGAGTGGTTTTTGAGGAATTTGACTGAAGTTGTTGGTGATGGGAGGCCAATCACCTTCCTTTCGGATCGCCATGAAGGACTCTTGCAGGGTGTTCCACTTGTCTATCCAGATGGGTTCCACAGCTTCTGCTACTATCATTTGACGAAAAATATACCCATCATCGCAATGAGATCCTAGGTATTCGCTTGTGATGGACCATTTCCGAGAGGCGACATACTCACTCTCACCTGAAAACCATGCGAAAGCCATACAGAAGATTAGAGACTTGAACTGCAATTGGGTGGCTGATTACATTGAGACCATCCCACCTGAATCATATGCGAATGCCTATTTCAAAGGTTGTCGTTATGGACGAACATCTAGTACTCTAGCAGAATCAGTCAATAGCTGGGTTCTGGTTCACAAGAAGATGCCTGCATCTGCTCTTCTTGATCAGGTTAATTAAGTGTGTGTGTGTGTTTTGTTGTTTGCTGTCTTTTTATTTCATGTTTTTTCACTTTATGTATTCATCATTTTTTTTTTCCTTTTCAGATTAGGAGGAAAATAATGTGTTTGATGGCAGAGCGTCGCGAAATTGGTGCTAATATGATGACTCCATTAACCCCTGAGTATGAAGAAAAGCTTGTGGCTCTTCAAGATGAAGGTTTGGCTTGGGAAGTATTGGTTGCTAGTCCTACCGTGTTTGAAGTTATTAGCGAAAGGTCTCACATGGTGGACCTTGAACACGAGACTTGCTTTTTGTCAAAGGTTTGATTTCTTATGCTTTTTCTTCTCTCTGTATGTTCTTTTTCTCCTTTTTAAGATTAGATATATGCATGTGTAAATACTAGTTACACATATATTTTGCAAGTGTAACTTAAAGATACACAAGCCGTATATGCACTTCTAATATCTAATTTTGAGTGTTTTATGATTTGTATGTGCAACTAACTGATTTTTTGTTTTGTTTTTTGTTTTTTTCAAGGTGGCGCGTATATGGTTTTCCTTGTGCTCATGCTCTTGCAGCCATATGGAAGATTAAACGTGAGGCTATTGATTTCATTTCACCATATTTTACAAGCGACTATTTTAGGAAGACTTATATGCATGCCATCCAGCCGATTCCCAACTACAACAGGCCTGTTGAATATCATCAGGATAACACCGTCATCCCGCCTACCGTGAAGAAGCCACCGGTAGACCCCAGAAAGAGGATTATAAGTAAACGTGAGAAAAAGGTGAAGAGAAAAGTTCGTTAAAAGAATCGCAAGGAAACAGTCACAACAAGGCGGGTTGCGGGAATCCTCGGAAGTTCACACCTCACTAGATTGAACCTACCAAAGTTCATTTCGCAAGTAATGATTTTATGTGTGGATTCTTTTTTTTGTCTTGGATTGTTTCTTTTTTAGTTTTCTTCATTTCGGTTCGCATGGACCAAACGTTTTTATTTTTCGCAACGTTGATTATGTGCAAGGATCTATTCATTCGATTTTATATTTTGTCGATTATTACGGTTGAAATGCGGGTTTTATTCTATATTTTTTGATTTATTGTGTATGTCTCGATCGGTGGTCAAATGCTTGTGTAACTTCGATCGGATGTGTAACCAGAAGTTACATGTTGTTAATGCATGTGTAACATTAGCTTACACATGATAAATGCTGGTTTAAATTTATTTTATTTTGATTTATTGGTCAAGTCCGATCAATGGCTTGTGTAACTTCGATTTACACTCAAATATATGGATGAGCGAAAATGTAAATAATCCAAACGGTGATACGAACTAGCAGGATGTGTAAATCGTTAGTTACACATCCTGGGATATAAAGTGCGAAGACGATACTTAGCCGTGGATGTGTAGCTTCAGTTTACACTCAAATATATGGATGTGTAACCGAGAAGTTACACCTGTTTTGTGAATGCATGTGTAATATTAGGTTACACATGATAAATGCATATGTAACCTCAAGGTTACACCTAAAGCATCATGTTAAGATGTGTAGTTACTTACCTCGTTGCATACTTTATGAAACTCCGTACACACAATTTGTAAAAGTTCTAACAAGATAAAAGTTTTTAATTCAAAGAATTTCAATCCGAAAATATTTTCAAAACCAAGAACTGCTAAAATCTACTAAGCGATGAAATTTAAAAGTTTCTAACAACATATTTTCCAAGTCTAACATCCGCTTTGTGGCTAACAACATATTTGCTAGTATAGATTTTTTCTAATCCTAATGACCGCTTTTACGCATCTCTCGAATGGATCCGAAAGAATCTTGTATAGCATGCTTCCTCTCATGCGGTTGAGCTTGTCAGTCCACCATAGCATCATACTTGAGGTTAATTTTTGTCAAGTGGTTTATTCTTCATCCCGATCTTCATGTAAGCGCATACACATGGAAGACAGTCAGGAATTGTACCTTGTGGGGGCGAAGCCAAATACTTGGTCTTTTCATTCATCCCAAGAGCATAAGGACACAAGAGTCTCAGTTCTGTAGTAATTGCAAATGCATATTTCTTGGCTTGAACAAGGTGTTCACTCCTGAGTTCCTTGATGTTTGATGAGTTCATGTAGGACCAAGCATTAGAGCTCTTCAACTCATACTCCAGCAGTGTGTAGTGTGTGTTGTTGTTGCACATTGGGGCGAAAAGTCGATCGCATCGTTCTTGTACTTGACATACTCCTTCGCAAGCTTTGGAATCCAAAATTTCTTGAATTCTGCGTAATCGTTCAAGTACGTGATCTGCAAAAACCATTTGGAATGTCAAACTCACATTTTTAATCAAAAGTTTTACAAATGAACAAGTGATTATGTAAACAGAAGTTACACATAGGGGCTTGGGTTTTCACTAGAAAAATAAGAATGTGTAACTTCGATTACACATTATAAATGTTTGTGTAACTTCAGATTACACATTATAACTGCATTTGTAACTTCATATTACACATTATAACTGTTTTCCGACATAAAAAAAATCATAATCTTACAACACACACTACACATTATAAATGCAATAAGATTTCAAATGTATCGAAGTACTTACGTATGCTTGTGGCGACAGGAATATCGCTTTGTCATACTTGTTTGTTAGAGTTCATCTTTGTCCTCAATCTGGCCGATGTAGAAGTCGATGTATTCTCGACTCTAAGAAGGATTCTTTCTTGGTAAGTTTGTAGCATTAGTTCTCCGGATATATTAAACAAATTGGGTACCATTTTCGTCGCGTTCAATCCAAGTAATGTCTCGCATTACAAAGAAGTAAACTATTATTAATCAACATAACAGAATCAAGTAGTAATATACAACAAACAATCAATAACAGAATCAAGCCTACTTGGAGTCGAGCTACTTACGTTTTCGGATGAGTATGGAAATATTCAACCACTTTCTCCTTTTTCTCGCCTTCCAGCCTTTCGATAACTTCAGAACCTTTCACATCCTTTCTCATTGTTCCGTCATCTTCTTCAGCAACCTCATACATTCTTTCTTCTTCTGCTCTTGGAACTGCGTCCATTCTTTCTTTTTCCACTTCTGGAACAACGGCCATTATTTCTTCATTAACACTCTTCTTAATCTTCTTCGTCCTCTTTTCATACTGCTTCAGATCTTGTGTTGGAATTTTTCTATTCCTCAGCACACGTTGTTGTATGAATGCTGGTTGGTTTTCTCTTATTGTATTCGCAACTTCCTTCAGCAACTCTCCTGCAGGTAGTGGAGTTTTATCTATTCCAAGGCTAAAAAGTTCCCTTGTGTGTTGAAAATGCGCAAAAAAAAAAAAGGCAAAATCTCAGTAAATTAGCACATGTATGTAACTTAAAGTTACACAAGCCAAAATAATAATGTACTGTGTGTAACCTCAAGATGCACATGCTTTTTACAATGTGTAACTTGAAGTTACACTTCCATTACAAACAAAACAAGCCAAAATAATAATGTAATGTATGTAACCACAAGCTACACATGCCTTTTGCAATGTGTAACTTGAAGTTACACTTCCATTACAAACAAAACATAAAGGAAAAATAAAACGGAAGAGTGGTTACCACTTGAGCTAGGTTCTCGCATTCTCCATCACCGCAGTCCAGGTTCACTTTTGTTAATGTCACCGACAATCTCATCAAGCATTTTACTCACTTCAAAGATCCGTCATATCGGTAGGGTTAGCTCCTAGTTGCACCAACATGTAGGTCCGAGCATTGTCGCTGTGTTTGCGGTGTCAGAAAGCGATTATCACCATGGAGTCCTCAAACCGTGTTGAAGCAAAACTATCGTCGATAGTTTCGATGTTAGGCCGAGTTGGAGCAATCGGAACCAAACCGTCACCAACAGTTGCAGGTGTCTCTTCAATGACATTTGCATCATCACCTATGGCTTTCTCACGCGGCTCAACCACAACACCACCTTCCGCATCTTTCTTTTGTGCCTCATCAGCAGCATGCGTCTCTTCATCGACTTTCTTCCGCGCCTCATCAACAACACCGCAGAGTGCGCTTTTTCTTACTAGCGGGCTTCTTCTTTGATGAGCCTTGCGCCCCTCAGAAGTTTGAGCTTGCAGAATTTTTTGGCGTATTTCCATTTGCTGTGCTCATACATGGAACTGCACAAGCATTGAAATGAGAATTAGGATGATGATTATGATGTTAAATTTTTTTTAATAAAATTTCAAGAAGAATATATCATGTGTGATTGACTGGCTTCGATAACTAGCATGTGTAACTTCATGTTACACATGAGTATGGCATGGATACCTAGTGTAACATGCAGTTACTCATGCATCTAACTAGTGTAACCAGAAGTTTCACATGCATATAGCATGTGTAACTAGGGATTACACATCCATATGATTAGTTTACTCAACAATAATCAAGTGTAATCAAGTTAAACAAGCATATTAAAACTGAACAACTAAAATATGAACCTAAAAATGTTCAAAGACCTTAGTGTCAACTAATTGGGTACCTCTATCAAGTTAAAGAAGCATATTAAAAATGAACAACTACTTACATTCTTCATGGAAGGATTTTTCCGTGTCATCTTTCTCTTTCTCTTGCTCAGTCTCTTTCCTCGACTCTTCTTCTTCATGTTCACTACTTCCATGCTCGTAGTTCCATCTCCTTGTTGATCAGTTGCTCCATGCAAAGAACTCTACTTCTTCATGCTCAGCAGCTCCACGATCGTACCTCCATGTCCAAAGCATCTTCATGTTGCATAAACTCTTCTGGGTCACTTTGTAAGGATCAATACCCATTGCTTGCATAATTTGGCAACTAAAATTATGAATCTTGAATTCTCATTGTTCTCGAAAGGTCCGCCCGATATTCCTTCTCTTGCAATTGCATACACCTGCTTTAAACATTGCTTGGTTTGCTTGCTGTTGCTCTTTCGAGTTGTCCATTCTCAATGGTTTGCGCTTTCAAGGCCCGACTTTGCGGTCGTCCTTCTTTGGGTACCACGGTTGATATACCTAGCTGCTTCTCAAGTTGTGGAAAACTCACCCACAAAGCTAGGAGTTGGCTGCAATTAATGATGGAGAGGTCACAAAGAGATAGCAAAAACAAGTTGAACATTCTAAATGTACAAATTTTCAGTTGTATGTGTAACTTAAAGTTACATAAGAACATTTTATATGTGTAACCTATAGTTACACATATAAATTGAATTCACTTTGGTTTTATGTTTGCATGTGTAACTACACAAGCACATTTAAATGTGTAACTTATAGCTACACATGACAATTCCGATTACATCAAAGTTTTATCTAAATTATATTGATATTACCATAAATTTACAAAACATAAACCAACTAACACTTACCGAAAACTCATCATGTCTCGTTATAGAAATGTAATCCGAAATCGGTATAGATCCCACCTTCCAACCCGCGGGATATCTTCTTCGTGGTTTGCAACTTTCGGGATTGAGCCTTCGGTGCATGTTCGAAGAAACAATATCCGTAACATATATAAATTTTAATTAGTCGAGCAAATAATATTAAAATAAAATATCCCGAACATAACACTAAAAGTGTCTTTGGAATAGAAATTACACACAAGCTTTACCATGAAGTACCGCACACAAGCCTTCACATTTGCCAAGCAATTAATATTATCATGAATTTCTTCAAACAAGTGCTCGTGTATTAAGTCAGGCCAAGACACCTTGAGCACCGTCTCATATGTTTCAACGACACTAAGATATTTTACATTCACTCCATTAGCATTTATGTCTCCAAAAAATAATACACAAAGAAAGATAAAAACCTATCAAACAAACTAGATCCTTATCATCAATTTTCTTTCTTCGCCCACTTTTTCTCCTTTTTTGGTCATAAGTTGTTTTATCTTCTCTAAAATTTTTGTCTTAGTCACGTTGTCCGATGTCTTTCGTAGACTTAATATCGGTGAAGAACTTGTTGTACAAAACATTGTCAGTCAAATCTTTATGAGAAAAGTTCTTTAATAGCTTTTGACCCTTTCTACTTCCAATCCTTTGCATGTAAAATAAACCACCGCCTTTTTGGGATGTAGACTCTATAAACTTATCATCACCAAACTTGAAAGAACAAGGTGTGTCACAATCCATATCAAAGCAGTTCAAAAGCTTCAATACGCCGCTTTTGTTGGTAGTGATTTGTTTTGTTGTACTTGGTACAGCTGGATCATACTCATCGTAATACATCATTACGAGCTTACCGTAAGCAACTCTTAAAAGATATCTCTGAGCCCTGTCAGTCAATCCTATAGGTTTTATCACCTTTACCAAATCCTTAATGGCATTCAAGGATTGCCTTAATTTTCCTGTACACATCACACACAAAAAATAGCATGAGTCAGTATTTTGTGTACTTAATAAATACACTCCTTTATAACTGCAAAATCAAATTCATGTCATAAACTATGTGTATTTTCCAAGTACACAAACTGAATCATTCTATTATGTGTTGTGTAACCTCAATTTACACATGCATAAGAATCAGATTTGCCGTGTGTAACTATAAGTTAATCGGACCACAAGGCAAGTCAGTGGTGAGATTTTGAATGTGTAGCTTGTAGTTACACAGTCAATTGGAAAGTTAGTGTTGATATTTTCAATGTGTAAATTATAGTTACACATACACAGTCAATCAATATATAACCCATTGTAGAGTCATTGGTGAGATTGTTTAAAGTGTAACTTACAGTTACACATGCCCTTAGCAAGTCAGTGGTGAGATTTTCCATGTGTAACCTATAGTTACAAATCTAGGCTCATTTCTATAAGATTTTTAATGTGTAACTATAAGTTACACAATCAATATACAAACCATGCTCTATTTCTATAAGATTTTTAATGTGTAACTCTTATTTACACACTCTCTATTTCTATGAAAATTTACAAGCATATCATGAGATCAAATTTAGTTCATGACATCATCACAAGCAAAATTCAGAAGTGAATCAAATTTAGTTCATGACGATATTTTTCCATGAACCAAATTTATAGTTACACAGTCAGTTGGTAAGTTAGTGTTGAGATTTTTAATGTGTAAATTATAGTTACACATCAAAACATGAGATTCCAAATGTGTAAATTATAGTTACACATCAAAACATGAGATTCCAAATATGCTCATTTGTATGTGTAACTTCAAGTTACACACTCAATATACATACCACAATACAGTCAGTGGTTAGATTTTGAATGTGTAACTTCAAGTTACACAAGGCCTTGTTTGTATAGTTAAACATTCAAAGGCATTTTCACTAGCATGATATCACAACAACACGTATACTCAAATAATTTCACATCTAAGTACCTCTTAAAGCATCCGCTTTGTGGGGATTCCTTCTTCCTTGCGCCATTTTAGTTCACAAAATGTAAATTGAATCGAATCGCAGGTTTAAACAAGTAAGAAAACATCAATTTGCAGTAGTCCTAAACTCCTAAACATGAGATTCAGATGATACATCAATGTAAATCATCAACTAAACCAAATCCCTAAAACCGAGAGAAAAAGTAGAAGATCGAAATGATTCAAACCTCTGTTCGTCTTCTTCTTATTTCTTCGTCTTCTTCTTTGATCAACAAAGGATTGAATCAAACAACGAATGAAGCAAAAATAGATCGAATACACTGAGATTTAACATATAAAAAACAGATCAAATACAGATCGAAAACAGTTCCAAAAACATATCGAAAAAACAGTTCCAAAACGAAGAAGAAGAAAAGATTAAACATGAAGAAGAGATTTGATCGAAATCTACTCGTTTTAGTTTTTCGTTTATTCGATCTGCAAAAAAAAATCTCTGAAACAAATTTCTCTGCACTTCTTTGAAGGTTTTCGACCGGCAGTTTTCTCAGGTGAGATTCAGTTTCTCTCTCTTGAAATGAAAATGAATGGGTCGGTTTGATAGATAACCTAGGTTAGATACTTATATAGTGAAGGTTATTCTTGTCATTTCAAACCGAATTTAAATTTATTTTTAATTCAGGGCCTAGTAATAAAACTCTTTTAACTAAGGGCCTCATATTATGGGTTATCCATGGGTTGGGCCTTAGCCTAATTTTCCCTTCTCAGTATTAGGGTCAGTCAATAGAAGAGGAAAATGTATATATGCATGCATGCATGGTAGAAAAGATGATAATGTAGAAGAAAAACTTGTATCTTGTATTTATGATTTGTGAGTGTACTAGTGGTTCTTTAAGCAGAGGACGATTAGCCATTGTGTTCCTCACATAAAAAGAAACAGACCAAGTTCAAACATTTCAATATTTCCGATACCAGACGTCAACCTCTCATTGACAAACAGAATATCAAGATAGCGACGATTTTTTAGTCTTGAGAATGCACATATGTATCAGTTTGACCACTTAATTAAAGAGAAGAGTGTCCATTATCACGGCTACAAATGCCAAATATCCATAGAAAAACCAAGCACAGTGAGGGTGGAAAAATTGTCAAAGAGATATAAAAGCTGTAAAGCTATGCCAAATTTTGCGTTAATTTTGGTAGGAATTACCAATAGGTATTATTATAGTGTTCTTAGTTAGTGGCACGTCCACCCATTAAAGTCCAGTAACCGGAGGTCCATAATCAAAATAAAAAATAAAAATGGACCAAATTTTTTAAGCCCAGGTCCTATACACGTGTGTAACCTATTACGTTTATTTTAAGAATTCCCAAAATAGCCTTCACTATATATAACAGAAATATAAGCCAGCTTTTCTCCATATTCTTTTTCTTCTCAGATTCGCTTTTTTTCTCCCTCTCTCTCCCTCTCCTCTTCTTTGCTGCTGCCGTTTATGAATGTTAGACATAGGGTTTCCGAAGATGTTTCGTGGTTTACACGTATGTTATGTAATCTTCTCTCCAGTTCTTCTTTGTTTTTGTTTTGTTTCTCAACTGAATCATGAAGATCTGATTGATTTCATGATGTTTTCACTTTCTTTTTCCGGTTTTGGTAGTTCGATTTCATGATGTTCTCTCGTTTTTCACATGCTGCTGATTTTTAGATTACGAATCAACAATACATATTTGGTATACTGAAATATACTGCTCTAATTTTGTTGTTTTTTTATAGTTTTGGAGATTTTTCTTGTTTGATCCAGAAGTACATATATGGAATACTCAAATAAAAGTGTTTCGATTCCATTTTTCCATAGATTCGTTACTTGTTTTTCACATGCAAATTGAATTTTAGATTATGAATCAAAGCAGTACATCTTTGGTGTACTTTTGAAAAATTATGCTTTAATTTTTTTATTTTTGTAGTTTTGGATACTTTTCTTCTTCGATCTATAAGTATATATATGGAATATTGAAAAAAAAAAGTGTTTCGATTCTGTTTTTTTATAGATTCATTACTTGGTTTTCACATGCAGCTGATTTTAGTTTCATTTTGGTTGTTTTTGATATGCTTTTGAGTTGCTTTTGTGTATTAATCATCGGTACGTATATGATTTACTGGTGGATTTTGATGAAACATGTTCAGATCTAAATAAAAAATCATGTTTTATGTTTATTTCATTAGTAGATCTGATATTTTTATGGTTTTTGGTTTGTTTTTCAGTTTTCTTTTGTGTATTAACCATCTGTACATATATGACGTAGTGTTTTGTTTTTGTGTTCACTATGAATCTATAGGTTTTTTCTTACTTTTTTGGTTTGATCCAGGAGTACATATATGGAATACTGAAGTATGTGCTTTGATTCGGTTATATATATTCATGGATTCATCACTTCTTTACATGCAATTGAGTTTTTAGTTTATGAATCCGCAGTACGTATATGTCGTACTGATAAAAACTTCTTTTGATTCTGTTATATTCATAGTTTTGCCACTTTATTTTGGTTTGATCCATGAGTACGCATGCGAATTACTGAAATAGATGCTAGTTTTGTTGTTGTGTTTTAATATTGTTATATTCTGGTCACATTTACGGGTTCTATATGTCCAACGGATACATACTCTATATGTAAACAGTGCGGCAGATATGTACTCAGATTTGTAAGCAGTGTAGCAGATATGTACTCAGATTTGTAAGCAGTGTAGCAGATATATACTCAGATTTGTAAGCAGTGTGGCAGATATATACTCAAATTTATAAACAGCGTAGCAGATATGTACTCAAATTTGTGGTCCTTTATATGTTTTAATTATATTTGGACCTCGAGATAAAATAAAATCCCGATTTGGTAGAAGTATGTTATTTCACACGTATTTAAACAGTAGGTATATTAGTCATTTCCATGTTTTCAAAGAACTTTGGACCCTAGAATAAGGGTAAAATCCGGTTGGACCCTACTATAAATAACCTTACGGGATTAGGACCAAACAAGAAATTTTCCTTAATTTTGGCATTTGCCAAATTTAATCAGGCGTAGTTAGATTATTGTGAAACTATAAAAGCTATGTGACATAGCCTATGTCTGGCTTGGCCAAAGTTTTCCTCCCCGATTACTTATGTTATTGTAATGTTTTCAAATAAGTTTTTTCCCTCTCACTTCTCTCCTCTCTCTAAAATCTCTTTTCAAAAAACAAAAACCCACCGTTCATAACCTTTAGTTGTTATTGTTTGTGGTATTTTAACTTAGGTTATTCGACTTTCTTATCTTCTTCTCTGATCCTTTTTGCTATTTTTCCTTTCTCTCTTTTCCAAATCGGAATCACATCTTCATCAATAATTTAGGTTGATTATGAGTGTTTGAGATCATGATAGTGGTGACGGCGGTCTGATTTCAGTTGGGGTTTCTAGTTTGCATCAAAGCAACGATTTCATCGCTACGATTTCAGATGGAAGTGTTTTAGGCAGAGGGTGGCGGTGATTGCTGGGAGACCTGCTTTACTTAAATCATCCCTTTTTGATGATTTCACTGGGATTTTTGTGCTTATGAAGAGAAGAATTCATCATAGGGTTATTGATCTTGTTCCTGGGTTCCTACTATTGCAAAAGTGTTATGGTTCTTGTTTGTGCTAATCCATAAAAAAAGAAAAAGTTTTGTTTCAAAATCACTGAGTTCTTCACACACAGGTACTTGTTTACAGGGAAGAAAAAGTGGCGACGACTTTGTAATGGTGGTTGGAATGATGATTTGGATCTTTGCAGGTGCGGTTCCGGTGGATGTGGCGGCAGGATTAGGGAATAGGTGATGGGAAGATTCCTGCCTTAGCTCTTTTTTATGGTTTTGATTTCTTTGGGCTTCTATGTGGGTTTTTTCATTTTAGACCGTCATTAATTGATGGGTTTCTTACCATGTATATGTTAGAACGGTTTTTTGGGGACCAACCTTTTTTTGGGGGGACCATTGTTTTATTTTGGGTAAGACATTAGAAGTAATTCTAGGTCACCCCTTATCTAAATATTTATATTAATACCAAAACTACCCTCTGATTATATTTGGTTAATGATTAGTTAGTGTTAATATTAGTTAGTGTGATTAGTGAAATTATTTTGAATAAAGATTTGAGATTTAAAAAATCAGATTTTTAAAAAAGAAGTAGAATTATTGAGAGAGAGAAGTTTGAGAAGTTGAAGAACAAAACCATGGAAAATAAAAAAAATTTTGAGTTCACTAATCTAGACTACTCAAGTGATGATTCAATTGATGATAGCTCATCTGAATCTACATCTCCTTCATCTCCTAGAGTATATGTCAATCTTCACAATGATCCGGATATGGATAATTTCTTAGATGGTGAATGTATTCTTCCCCAAAGCCAATTTCAAGATGGTGAAAACGATGGATTTTACCAACCACAACCGGAGGAAGAATATTGGGGTACCGGTGTATGCTCAAAACTTAGGTAATGTTGGTTGAATTGGTCCAACTTTTCAAAAAAATGTGAATTTTTAGAGTAGATTTGTGCTTGTTCGGTTACCTTGTGTGAAGAACATGTAACCGAACTCATCTGAAAGTGTAGTTCGGTTACTTTTTCTAAACACGCAGGTTACCGAACTCTCCATTAATGGAGGTTTTTTGAAGTTCGGTTAACGCAGTAGTTACCGAACTCTATAAATAGGATTACAGTGTTATGTTCGGTTTGGCCGAAATGTAACCGAACTTTAAGGTCTATGAGTTCGGTTAGTTCGCAACCAATAGCTAACCGAACTTACGTAAAATAATATTTCACATTAGTGTATAAAGTTCGGTTGGTTCGCAAACTTCATACCAACCCTTAATCTAACCGAACTTACGTACAATAAAGTTTTGATTTAGTGTACGTAAAGTTCGGTTAGTTGTGAACTTGGTTGTCAAACCGAACTCTGAGTTCGGTTTTCCAGAAAAAAATTATCATATAACCGAACTTTAGGGTCCATAAAGTTCGGTTGGTTCGCAAACTTCATACCAACCCTTAATCTAACCGAACTTACGTCCAATAAAATTTGGATTTAGTGTACGTAAAGTTCGGTTAGTTGTGAACTTGGTTGTCAAACCGAACTCTGAGTTCGGTTTTCCATAAGAAATTATCATATAACCGAACTTTAGGGTCCATATTCGGTTGGTTCGCAAACTTCATAACAATCCACTAACCAACCGAACTTACGTACAATAAAATTTTGATTTAGTGTACGTAAAGTTCGGTTAGTTGTCAATTTGCTTGACAAACCGAACTCTAAGTTCGGTTTTCCCGATAAAATTATCATATAACCGAACTTATTTCTGATTGCAATTGATGTTGTTCCTTTTCTTGTAGATTGAATGTCAACCTATACCAATGGATAATCAACCTTCTCCGGTTGGCATGCTGTTTGAAGATACATCTAATCACTATGTCAATGATTTGGTTTTTGATGAAACTATTGATGCGAAGAATTGGGCTAGAGAACATGCCAAGAAAGCCATGTGCGTATTAGTTTTGAATGGAAAAGAAAGCCAAACTCGTTTTGAAATGGTTTGTGAGAGAAGTGGAGATCCCAATGTTAGTCACAAGAAGAAGGGTTATGTGTATAAAGGAAAGACGACGAGGAAGAACACGGCGTACTCAAAGAAAACTAAATGTCCGTTCAAGCTAGTATTTAGTAAGTGCAAAAAAAGAATGGATGGGTTTTATCTATGGATAAAGTAGTAGGCCATCATAACCACCCTCGTCCTAGGATGATCTTGAAGGACATGCAATGGCCGCTCGGCTCACTCCTCAAGAAATGGAGAAAATAGCTAAATTTAGGAGAATGGGAATTTCACCACTTAACATGCTTCGCTTACTAAAGGATGATAACAAGGATAATGTATCATCTTTGACGACCATTTACAATGCAATTGAGACAATTAAAAGGATTGAATGGAAGGATAGAAAAGTGATGCAACAATTGTTTTTGGTAGCTAAAGAGAAAGGCTACGCGGTTCAAAAGAAGGTAGGTCCGGAAGATCAAATAACGCATCTCTTCATTGCGCATCCGAAGAGTGTTCAATTGGCTCAATCCTTCCATCAAGTTCTTATAATGGATTGCACTTACAAGACTAACAAATACGAGATGCCATTGTTGAATATTGTTGGTCGTACCTCGACGAAGTCACCGTTTACCGTTGCTTTTTGTTTTCTAGAAGATGAGCAAGAACCAAGTTACACTTGGGCGCTACAACAAGTGAAGGCCATATACCGAGATGATGATATCCCCGCTGTTATAGTGACGGACAACGATGTAGCATTAATGAACGCAATAGAGAGAGTCTTCCCATTAGCACATAATATGCTTTGTACGTTCCATATTTGGTGTAATGTGATGAATAGGTGCAAGCCTCAAATTTGTCCACCAAAGAGGAAAGCATTTGAAGAGATTAGTAAGCTACCGGAAGATGAACAAGCGACTGCAAAAGAGGAATTCGATATACAATACACTATAAATCACGCTAAATGGGTTGCTTTCTCTGGTGAATGGGAGTCATTGACTTGGTCTCTCACCGAAGAAGAGTATAATCTAAATCTTGCGGCATTTATCGAACATTGGTCTAGCCCCGAATATCCCGAGGATATTGTAACGTATGTGGTTAAGCAATGGTTGGAACCGCACAAAGAGCGCTTCGTTTATGCATTTACCAACCACCATAAACACTTTGGGAATCAAGCGACAAGTTTGGTAGAATCGGCTCACCACCGGTTGAAGAAAAATCTTTTTGGATGTGTCGATAATTTTGTGATTGTGTTTAATGCAATGGAGAATTACTTCAACCGTGAGATTGATAGAATTAAAGGGAAGTTTCAAAAAAGCCGCATCATGAAGTACAAAAAGATTGTAGACAAAGGTGGTAACATCACGAATATGGCGATGTATTGAACAATTTTATGTGTTTTACTTCTATTTTATTTCAACTACATGTATGTTTTTTCGATTCAATAAAATGAGTGACTTCAAATACTGGTTCAATTTTAGCTGGTGTGAGTTCGGTTACATTACGAAATCAGCGAAGGAACCGAACTTTTCTGAGTACCAAGTTCGGTTACCTGCAAAATATTGTCAAGGAACCGAACATTACACTGTAACTTCTTGTTCTGAGTTCGGTTAGATTACGTTTTCAGGTAACCGAACTTTACACTTTAACTTTTCAAATTTTCTTGTTACGAGTTCGGTTACATCGCATTACTCATAGCTTAACCGAACATTATAGTTCGATTACACGCAAAATATTACAGGCAACCGAACATTACACTGTAACTTTAGAAATTTTCTTGTTATGAGTTCGGATAGGTTTCCTTTACTGTATGTAACCGAACATTAAGTTCGGTTGACCCAAAAACATTGTAGGTAACCGAATACATAGTTCGGTTGTTTACGAGATTTAGTATATTAACCGAACTAACTAATTGTTTCTTAAAAATTTGAATGTAATGAAACACTTAATCGTCAAATAGCCAAACTAATCCCTTAGAACACAAATTAAAAACCAAATTAAGAAATTTAATTACTAATCCACATCACTAAATGTTGGAAGCGCACGAACATAAGGAAACAAACTACCAAATCCGCCATAAAAAAGTATTCCAAATATAAGGAACCAAACTACCAAATCCGCAATTAAAAAAGTCTTCCAAACATAAGAAACCAAAGTAATAATTGTTGCAATCACTCATTTACCACGACCACTACCAGAAACTTTTCTACTCTTGCGTTTAGGAGCTTTAGGTCGTCCTTCGTCAATAGGTGTCATCTCCACTTGTTTTGTTGTTCAACCATCCGACTTGAACCTTCCCCTTGTCGGCGACTCCTCTTCGACGGAATGGTCCTGCTTGGATCAACCTCGGCTTGTATCGACAAGGCTGGGATTAAAAACATTAGTTATTTGGTTTATGCAGTCTGTTTGTTCTCGAGTATCCATCGGCTCTCCACTCCGGATTTTTGCCATCATTTTCTTCAACAATTTTCCACTTGCCTTCACCTATTCTCATCAAAAACATAAGTAACTATTATTTTTCAATACTTCATAACAATTTGAAACACAAAAAAAGAAGAGTAAATTTCTTACCGCCGAATTCCACAAGATCAAGGCCTCATCACCACACGAGGGGTATGCTTCATAATTTTCTTAGCCTCTTTCTCCACTGCCTTTGCTTTTGGCTTCAAAGACGGGCTTGTTGGACAAGTGTTTATTACACGAGGATGAGAAACATGTTCATACCATTCCATATATCCTCGTCAGCGGCATTTGGCTCATCAAAAGAATCTTGTAACTCTTGGTGGAACAAGATAATCCCCAAAGTTCTTTCAGTGGTCCACCGATGGAGCAGGATCGTATTTGGGGGTGAACTTCATCTCGGTGTTCTTAGTTCCCTGCTTCTTCACCTTGAAGTTGAAGTTTTCCACTTGTGGGACACTTTGGACACAAGAAACTTGTCTTAATACTCTTAGAGGATTATACATTGTACAACCTCCAGGATGAAACAACGGTCCATTATACCCCGCAATGGTGAGAAATCAATAACCTCAACATCCTCCTCGTCTTCATCGATGGAATGGTGTAAGGATGGAAAACCACATCTTCCACCGTTAACGTATCCAATTTCTCCCTCAACTCCAACACCTTTTTTTCTTATTCTTTTCTGTAAATTCAAAAATTCATATTTACCAGCTGTAGGCTTCCCATAAGGCCAAGGAGTGTGAGCATGAGACAATTGAAGTTTAGGGAAGTGGTCGTACACCCAAACCTATAAGAAGAGGCAACAAATAATACATTCGCAATATGATTAGTAACAATACACATTCATTCACTTATATATTGAAACACACAAACGATAATTTAACGGGGTACCTGAACAAGGGTGTATAAGCCTCCAAAATATAGACTCTTAAGCCTCGAAGCTTTTTTGAGTTCCTCTTGAACGAATGAAAGAAACGCAATGCCCCAATAGTAGTTGTTCACCTCATCCAAGGGGCCCAATAGCTGGAGGTAATGAGCATTTACCACGTGACCTGAACTGTCAGGGAAGAAAATGGTTCCTAGTTGATATAACAAATAAGCAGTCACATGGTGCTTAACCTTCTCCTCTGTCATCACCAACTTTCCTCGAGCAACCAAATCTTTCGTCCCCGAAAACTCATCAAACAAGGTCTTGAGCTTGATCTTTTCAACTTCTTCTTGTACGTGCGGCCCGCCTCAAACTCATTATACTCATCACCTTCGTCGGGCTCTTTGTTAGCTCGTCTAAACTCACATTGTGCCTTTTTATCGCTCCATCCTAGACACCTTTCGCATAGCTTTTCAAGAAGTTCAAAACTCATCGAAGGATCGTAGCCATCTCGAACACTTGTTCCTGTTATTGGTAGGGCTGTGATTCTAAAACAATCATCCGGAGTAATTGCCATCTCACCAAAAGGTAGATGAAAGGTATCCGTCTCTCGGATAAGACCTCTCGGCAAATGCGAAGAATAATGACAAGCATCAAATTTTTGGTGCGCATGTTGTATCCCGTTCCATAGTACACAATCAAATACCGCCAAGCGGACCTCATCACACTCATTTTCTATATTCCATATCTTGTTCTTTTGACGTTTCAAAACACGAACAGCATTAGTATGATCCTACAAAAGCAACAAACTATCTTAAATACTAATATATAGAAAAGAACAATATATGTCAAAATATAAGTTCAAATAAAAGAAGATGACTGAGAAATCTTGATGGTTAAGATTGAACCATACCTTTGTCGCAAAGATCTTGGCAGCCCATGAGTTTTTGTAGCCCATCAATAACTCCCCTCTATCTCTCGGAGTACCATAAGTTGGATTCTTTGGAGACAAACACAAATTGTCATCGGGAATGTAAGAATATCTAGCACAAGGCTTTTTAGGCGTCTTTCTAGGTTTCTTTTGCACTATTTCTACTTGTGCCTCTTCCTCTTCAACTTCCTCTTCATCCAACTCCTCCTCTGATTCAACATCATCCTTATATCCATCTTCCTCATCTTTGTCACCCTCATTTGGTTCACCACCATCTTTGTCACCCTCATTTCCCCCTCCTTCAGCTGGTTCACCATCATTGGCACCCTCATTTCCTCCTCTTTCAGCTGGTTCACCTTCTCCACCTTGATGTTGTTCTTCATTGCCCATCGCTTCCACGATCTCTTCATTGCCCATCGCTTCCACAATCTCTTCATTAACTTGTTGGATTACGTTGTCAACATTATCTCTATTAACACCATCTTGGATCACAACATCCGGTAATGACCCACCTCTATACTTAGCATTTTTGGTTCCACGGTGACCGGCATCACAATGTACTTTGCCTCGAGGGGTGGGAGTTCTAAGATCTTCCAGTAAAGGTTTGTTTGGTTTTTTTGCCTCTTCCACTATTCAAGAAAACAAAAGATATTAGCTTAAAAAAAATAGGCCAACTCTAATTTTGGGGACCATAGTATAGTTCGGTTAACAAATATTTTTTGAGAACAAACCGAACTCAACATTGGTAAATGTTAATGAAGAGTTCGGTTTGTCATAATTTTTTGCGAACAAACCGAACTCAACATGTTTGCAACTACTGAAGAGTTCGGTTTGTCAAGATTTTTTGTCAAAAAGAGTTCGGCTACATTTTTTTTTCTTCGGTAAAGTTCGGTTACTTTCTAAGGTTAGATTTTTATGAGAACAAACCGAACTCAATAGCACAGTTCGGTTACATACAAACTCAAATTAGCAGGCAAAATAGCAAAGTTCGGTTACATGTAAAAAACAAATTGTTTTAAAAAACTTAAGTTCGGTTAGAAATTTTTTTTTGGCTTCTTTGCAATCTAACCGAACCTGTCGGTTCGGTTACCTAGTTTTGATACCTAGAGAACCGAACTGTTCTTCGTGTTCTTCCTTTCAGGAAGTTCGGTTAACAAAATTGGGTTTTTTGAAACTCGACCTAACCGAACTATGCATCGAATCGCCATTTGAACCCTATTTTGATGATTTCTATTCATTTAAACGAATCAAAATCAAATTAAAAGCAATGGGTTTGTTGCAAAATACCTGCGAATCGGTCCCATGGCGTAATCAGGGCTTCGGCGAACCGTCTATTATACCGGATTATGGCTTCACTTGGTTGTTCAACTTCTTTTGAATCAAAATCGCTCGGCTGATTTGCTAGATGTCCCAATCGAGGACCTTCTCCTTGAAGTCTTTTGGTTTGCTTTCGAAGAACCATTGTTATAGTCGATTGATTAATCGACGATGATTTTTTTGAATCGACGATTAATCGATGGAGTCGATGAAGACGATGTTGTATTTGGGGAAGAAGAGAAGCGAATAGGGAGATTGAAAGAAACTGCTTTTTTGTTTTTGTTTATTTAGTTTTAGGTTTTGTTTTAGATTATTAGGTTAGGGTTAATTTTAATTAGGGTAAGGGACAAATTGGTAATCTCATGATTTTTAGGACATCCCTTAACATTGTAGGGTAGGGGCCTTATAAAACAATGGTCCCCTAAAAAAAAAGGCTGGTCCCCAAAAAACGGTTCATATGTTATGTGAGGGTTTCTATGCGTCTGTATGAGGGTTGCTATGGGTTTCTATGTGGGTCTTAATGAGGGTTTCAATGTGGGTTTATCTTGTACAAGGGTTGCGCATAATTACTTATTGTATGTAACAATTCTATTATCTATAAAATCTATCTTTACCTAGCAAAAAAAAAAAGTTTTCAAATAAAATTAGTTATTGGATAAAGAGTATTACATTAACTAGTTGGAAGCCTAACAAGCTAAGCTCCAACAACATAATACTACATTAATTGAACAAGTTGTTGTGCTAGCCTACCAGCGAGTCTCATGGGTAACCTAGCCAAGGGAGCCGAAGCAGATAGGGGCTGAGATTGTGTCACAAGGGGGGCAAACTAACTCTACCTTCCCTATTAATTTCTGCAATATTACGCCATTGGGGGCTCGAACCTGGGACCTCCTGGAACGCATGAAATTTTGGGGAACGAGGATGGCCAGCTGAACTAGGTACCCATTTTTTATTAATTTATTACTTTAATTTTCGCACATAGGGCAGTGATTTAGATTAAGGTTGGGTCTTTTAGAGCAACTGCAGTGGTGCGATCATAAACCAAAGAGCAAAGAGCAAAAAAAAAAACAAATTTTGGGTTTAGTCCGTGTTGTAACGCAGTGGAGGGAGACTAAAATTTGGTCAGGCGCAACTCCAAAATGCGTCCCATTTTTTTTGTTTTTTTCCGGGCGTAACTTTGAGTTACGCCCCATCAGGCGCAACTTTAATCTACGCCCGACCAAAACTAAACCAAAGACCAAATATGGTCTGGTTTTTGGTTATAGTCTGATATTTGATCGATAGTCCTCTCCGCTGCGTCTGTGTTTTCGACCAAATTTTTAGTTTTGGTCGATGACTGTGGATGCTCTTAGTTACTGCTTATAATCATTAACATCACTAGTGTGGGACTCACGACAATAAAACCTAAATTTGGTTTGACTTTTTTTTGACAATTTTATAGTCTGTTTGGATAACACATCAGAAGTAGCTTTTCGAGTTCTAGAAGTCGAAAAGTCATAAGTCAGTTTGGGTGTCGAATTTCAAAACGACTTCTAGAAATCGAAAAGGTGACTTTTTGTGAAGCAAAATTATCTGGCTTTTGATTTCTACTTCTGACTTATGCTTCTCCAAAAGCAGATTTGTATACAAACGCGCTATTAACTTCCACCAATATGGATGCTCTAACGCTAGTTGGATATAAATATAATGACGTTGTGATATAAAGTCATATGTCCAAACACGAAAGGATGTATCGTTGAATTTATCTTGAGCAAAAACCTTCCACCAGCATAAGGGGCGCGGATCTAACCCTATAGGCTTAAGCAAAATGAAGACCAGGGCCATACGTTAGCAAGCGGGGAAGAAGAATCTGCAAATTTGATCAGAACGATAATTTTCTTAAATTTGTTAGAAAACAGGACCATATTTAAGCTTAGTTACCTTGATATTTATTTTGGTGTCGAAAGATTTTTTTTTCTAGTCGAAATTATTGTCCTTATTATGTTACCAGCAATGGTTTGTTCTGTAACTCTTTGTTGCATATATACAAACATTTCCAAGTTCAGTTGTTATCAATTCGAAGTTGGAAATCACTGGATAAGATACGAGGATAGATACAGTACAAGGTATCGGACATGGAGACTAAGCGTAGCCGAAATGCATCTTTCTTATTTTCTTATACAAGTTTCTATTTCAGATTCTCAAACACCCAGAGTGGTATATCTAATTCTTCGTTAAGTCATAGTACTCCCTGCAATTCCTTAGTGTGAAAACTACAGCCACACCCATTCTTACACCATTTCCTATTGTGAAACCCACGCCCACAAAAACTCAAGGGCGCACCCAAATTCGCGTTGAAAATTAGGCGCAGGCCCATAGTTTTCAAAATTCCTTTCATTTCTTTTTTATTTCCAAGTTTAACCTCAGTTTCAGTTTCACAGATTTAGTTTCAGAGATTCAGTTTCTGAGAGATTGAGAAGGAGATAGAATATGAGCGAGAGCTAAGAGATTGAATTATCGAGAGCTGATTGAGAGATTGAAACTGCTGAAGAAAGAGATTGAATTTACTCAGCAAAGATAATTAGCCTCACTTGTTATGATCGAGAGATTGAGAAGGAGGTTGAATATGATCGAGAGATGAGAAGGAGCTGATTGAGAGATTTGATTTACTCAGCAAATATAATTTGAAATTCAAGCTTCAGGTTCGTTCGTTTTCTGATTTTTTTTAATCTTGATTCGATTCAATGTTTTAGTTTCTGTAAGATTAAGATCTATTATTTTAGGTTTTCGAATCGTTTTTTAGATCTTTTAAGCTTGTTTTTGAATTTTTGTTTATTTTCTAGATTTTGAAATTGTTACGATCAATGTACATCTTTTCGATTCAATTTTTTTGTTTCGACTTCATGTTCCGATGTTGATATACCAATTTACTAGGTTTTGCTTCTGTTCTATTGGATTTTTTATTTGATTTGTTTTTCCATTCTTATTTTTGATTTGTTATCTGTTACATTAATGTAGATGTTATTGATTTTGATATCCTGTTGATTTCTGATCTGATTATGGTTAATGTAGATTGTTTGCTATTGTTGATTTGATCTTTTAATTTTGAGTAAGAATTTTTGTGAAGCAATATGCAGGATAAATATGTTTGATTTTTTCTCTTTGTGTTTTGCAGGGTGAAAATGCATGTTGGTAGTGCACTAGCTGTAATTCACTACTTCAGTGAATTCTTAGCACATCCTGTTGATGTCAACACAACTCTGGAGTCTTTGAAGACAACCGTTTGCCAGAAGTGGACTCGTTTATTACCTCATCATGTCAGATTTTCCTTTAATAATGTAAGCAAGTTTGTGCGAGTTGATTCTGATATTCTGCTTCAGTGTTTTGTATCTCGTTGCCACTGTAAAGGTCAGAAGAGATTTGATTTCTTGTCAAGTTGGTTGTAATTCTTCAGAAGTCTTAGTTTAGCTTCAAGTAGTCGTGTAATAGAACCTGAACCCGAACAAGCTATGGTGAATTTCCTTGAAGATGGTTCTGTGCCTGTTAACAAGGTTCTTAGGATTGAAGGTTGTGATAAATTACTTGGTGAAGTTGGTAAAGTTTGTTTTGGAGGTGTAGCAGAGGTACCTATCGTAGTGAAGAAATACGAGGTGAAGTCTGGGTATGTTCTTGTATATACTAAGAATGAACCTAGCAGGTTCTATGCAAAATGCTCAAAAGAAAATTGCCCTTGGGAGTATACTTGTGTTGTTGATGTTGAAAACAGGATGCTGAAGGTTAAGAAATATGAGAGCAGTCATCACTGTGGTGTTGGAACTGAAAGGATTTTCCACAGGCTCAGCAGTAAATTTGTTTCTAGTCTAATCAAGGATGAAATCCGAAGTGATCCGAGTTTCAAAGCTTCTGATTTGAGAAAGTTTTTCAAAACTAGCTATGGGATCAATATGAAATACTACCAAGCTTACAATGGAAGGGAGAAAGTGTTTGAGGATATATTTGGTGAGGATGACATATCGTATTCGCATCTGGTATGGTATGTAGATACCATTCGCAGCACAAATCCTGGGAGTTGGATTGATTTTCAAGTACAAATGGATGAAACTAAATCGAACGAGGACAATTCAACTGATTTAGAAGACGAAGCACCTTCAAATAAGTTTGTGCGCCTTTTATTGCTTTCGAGGCATGCATCCATAGTTACCGTTACCTTCGTCCCATGATTTATATCGATGCTACCTTTCTTACAGGGAGATTTAAAGGATGCCCCATGGCTGAAACTGCTATCAATGCTGAAAATGATAAATTTTCTGATAATGCATCATTTTTTATATATGTGCATAATGTCTCATGCATTATTTATTTTGGCTTCATAATGTCTTATGCATTCTTTTATTTATCTGCATAATATCTTATAGATTATTATTTTCACTTTTCTGATTATGCATCATTTTTGTTCAGATGCATAAGACATTATACATTATTTTGTTTTAGCTGCATAATTTATTATGCATTATCGTTTTCACTTTTCTGATTTATGGATTTTTTTATGCACGTGCATAATGTCATATGCATCATTTTGTTTAAATGCATAAGACATTATGCATTTTTTTTTGTTTTAGCTGCATAATACTTTATGTAGACGTTCTCTTGAGTTTATATTTGTTTAAGTCCTGAAACATGTTTTCTTCTGTGCAGGGTTCTTTCCCCTAGCCATGGCCCTGGTACCTGGTGAAGATAATGATAACTGGGAATGGTTCTATAGGAATTTGAGTAATGTTCTTGATCATGATCAAAGGCCAATCACATTTTTATCTGATCGTGCAGAAGGATTAAAGAGAGCGATTCCAGTTATTTTTCACGGAGCCTTCCATAGTTTCTGCTATTATCATCTTAAGATGAACTTGCCTATTAATGCTTCTGACAAAAGGTATGGTGCCGTTATTGATGCATTTCAAGCTGCTGCATATGATCTTAGTCCCGAAGGTTTCCAAACTGCCATCGCTACGATTAGGGGTCTTGGTTGTGGTTGGGTTGCAGACTACATTGAAAATATCCCTCCCGAGAGGTGGTCAAATGCCTTTTTTCAGGGATGTAGGTATGGAAGGACATCTTCTACTCTTGCTGAATCCTTCAATAGTTGGATGAAGGTACGCAAGAAGCTCCCTGAAAATGCTCTTCTTGATATGATAAGGAAGGATGTGAGGAGGATGATGTCAGAAAGGAGGAATATTGGTAATAGTTTCATAACAATTCTCACACCGAAGAATGAAGCTAAGATGACGGCTCTTATTGATGAAGATTTAACCTGGCTGGTTATACAGTCCGATACTCATGTTTATGAAGTGGAAGGCAGTGAGAGTTCTCACTGTGTTAACCTTGAGGCAATGACATGTACCTGTCAGAGGTGGCGCGTCTATGGGTTTCCATGTGTGCATGCTTTCGCAACGATAACAATGTCTGGTTCTAATCCATATGATTTTTTTGAACCTTATTTTACTACTTCATACTTCAATAATGCCTACAACCATGCAATTCATCCTATTCCGAACTACAACATGCCTGAAGTTTATGAAGGTAATAATATTATCGATGTACCTGATGTTAGGAGACCAGGGAGACCGGCAGCTAACAGGCATTTGAGCAGATATGAGAAGCCGCCCGGAGAGATATGCGCTGTGGTAATTGTTTTGAGCTTGTTCATCATAACAAGCAAACATGTACAAATCCTACCTGTTACAAGAAGCCTCCGAAGCCGCCGAAGAAGCCTAAGGGAAGTTAAGGGAGAGCAATTATCTTGTTTGTTTCTTCATACTATTACTTTTATGTTTGAACCTTATTCATTTTTCTTTAATTAGTTTCTGTATTAGTTTTTATGAACAAGTACTTTTTCTTTACTTAGTTTCTTTTTTGTACTGGTTTTATGAAAAAATACTTCCTTTTTTCTCCGTGTGTTTTTCTGCTTCTATCAGATAATGTTATTCATCTCTATGCATAATAGATTATGCATTAGTTTTGATGATGCATAACGTGTTATGCATTATTTTTTGAAGATGCATAATCTTTTATGCTTTCTTTTTCGAAGATGCACAATCTGTTATGCATTTATTCTTTTAAAGATGGCTGCATAACGAGTCATGCAGTTGTGGTTCCTTCATGCGTCTGCATAACAAGTCATGCACATATATTTTATTGGGAATAACATGTTTTTCAGGTTTATTTTTGTTGCATAACATGTGGTTTTTTGATGTTTATGTGTAACCTGTTGTTCCTTCATTTTCCTTGTAAGATTTATATCATGTTATGTTTATAATCGGGGGTCGAGGGGACAGCGCCCCATCGTTATCATAGTACAGTTAAATGAAATAAGATTGCAGCAAATAGAAGCATTGAAACAAGCATTGATATAATATATATATATAAACATAGACAAGAATAACATAAGTTTTTCAAACAAGAACTACTGACTGAAGTTAAGTTTTTCATACCAACACATTACACATAACTACCGTGAAGTTAAGCTTCACACTAACTACTTTCCCATTAGTTTTCACTCCCAAGTTAAATTTCTCAACCTACCAACAACACACAGGTTGTTAAAACAAAGTTACGTTTAAACCTTTCTATTATGCACAACTTCATCACATTGACGCTTGCAGATATCATCCCAGATGTCTTCATTGGCATCTATCGCCCAACTGTTTCCAAGATCCGTTAGCATTTTCAATACCAGACTTACTCTTTTCTTGTTGGCTTTTGCTACTGCATCTTCCTTTCCCAACTTCAGCCATTTCTGACTGACTAAAGACTTCATACTCATCTTCATATAGTAGCATACAAATATGAGGCAGTCGGGGTGATGACCTTGTTCAGGAACAATCTTGGTAAAAATATCCTTGTATACAAGCGGTTCCCTCTTTATATCCATGATTTCTGGTGATAGATTTAGTTTGTCATATCTTTGGATCAAATAAGGCATACAATCCTTTGCCATTATAACAGCTTGTTTCTTGCAGTTAACTTTATAGCTGTCAAGACCGTTATAGAAGTTCCACTCACCCTATGAAAAGTCATACTCTAACAATGTCCAATGTGTACCAGCAGGGTTTTCCTTTGTCATATAGTTCATTGGAATGAACATTTTCTCAACTTCAATAGGGAGATTCAAGATGAATTCTCCAACATATTTGGCAATCCCATCTTTCTCCTTTGTTTTAACAAAGAACTGCAAAAGAAATATTTTTTAGGAAAAAAAAAGTTAGTGGATGCAATTTGAAAGGGTGCACAACGGGTGTAGGAAATAATCTTCAATAACTTGTTATGCGGTTCAAAAATAGTTGCATAACATGTTATGCATAAGTAATGTTATGGGCATAAGATAATATGCAATAATAACTTGTTATGTAGCAAAACGATTATCTTTTTTTGACTTACCAAAGCATCTGGCGTCATGAATGCACACTCCGCATACTACATTTAATACTATCACCTCCCCGTTCATATTTCCGCTTCCCGAACAACCTATAAATCGTAGTAGCGCAGTACTTGTTCTTCTAGGTATTCATTGTTCATTAGATGCCTTATTACATCTCCGTGAATCCAAATATCCCACAAGTACGGGTCTTCTCCTTCTCTGATTCTCCAAGCCGAAATTCTGCAGATGACATAAGACATAATTAATGAGATGTTTTATTCAAGTGACATGCGGCAGAACCATAAACTACAGGGTTATGTTATGCATGGATTGTTTCAGAAGCATAATTTATTATGCATGGGTCTTTTTTAAGCATAACTTGTTATGTTTTATAAGAAGCATAACCTGTAATGCATTGATTTCTTAAACAAGCATAACAAATATAACAACATTTTTTGCATAACTGAACATGCATTAAACATTGGAGCTGCATAACATATTATGCTCTCATTTGATATGCATAACATGTGATGCATTAAACATTGAAGCTGCATAAAATATTATGCAAACAAGCATAAAGGTAGTTTTGATGTACTTACAGGCTGTTGGCATTCTCAAAGTATGTCTCCAGTACTTCCATCATGGCTGGTTCTATTGTATCCTTGTAGTCTTAAAAGCATTCCATTGTTTCCAGCGGAGGTAATTTTTTGAACGGCCCTCCAGCAGACGTACGAGGATTTTCTTCTTCAACTTTATTCTCATCAGGCTTGTCTTTTTGCTTCTGCTGCTTCCCTAGCTCACAATCTTTGAGTAGTATACTGTTTGTCCTTTGATTCCATGCCGTACTTTCCTTGATTCTTCTTACCTTGCTTCCTGGTTGGTTCCCATCCTCTTCTGCCTTGTTTGCTTTTCCTTTAGTGGCGTATTTCTTCACAGGTTTCTTCTTTTCAAATTCTATTCTTGGAACAAATTTCGCTTCTAGTTCTTCTTCCTACAGATTCATGTAACCAAAATGTGTTAGATATAACCAAGAGAAAATTAAGTAAATAGTATAGATTAAAAAACAATAATATATAGTATAGATTAAAAACAACAACATAATAAAAAATATAGATTAAAAATAATAAATAGTATATAGTTGATTCGACATTAAAACAAACTTCAAGAAGTTCATGGTTTTTCAAATATATTAAAAAAAATTTCAAGCAGTTCTGTTTTATATTTTCTGTACCAATGCCTATGTATTCAGCTCATTCCCTGCAGATTCTTTCGAGTCTTCTTTGTTTTCAGCTTCTTGTGTGGCTGGAGTTGAGGGATTCTGTGCGGCTGCATTTAAGTCTTCTTCTTTATTTTCAGCAACGTCCGTCTCAACAGCTGGTTGTTGCGGCTTTTCTGCGACTTGCTCTTATGTCATCACAATAGGAAGTTGTTGGGGCTTTTCTGCGACTGTCTCTTCTGACATCTCAATAGCTTGTTGTTGTTGTCCTCCAACACCATCTTTTCCTTATGAAATATGGAGATTAAATGTGGGCCCTTCAGCTATTTCTGCTACATTATGAGTTTCTGCTATATTCTGTTGTTGTCCTCCAGCACCATCTTCTCCTCCAGCACCATCTTCTCCTCCAGTACCATCATCACCATCATCATCATCTTATCCTCCAGCACCATCATCACCATCTTCTCCTCTAGCAAGGAATTCTTTCTCTTGTGCTTCAATTCTTTCTTGAGTTGTTGCCAGATTTTGTGTTGTCTGCAATTCCTCTGGCATGTCTGTTTCCTTGTCATTTGGAGAGATTGATGATTTTTCTAGGTCCATGAACTTGTAAGGTGAAGACTCGGAGTCCCCGACTATGATTGGTCTTGGCTATCAAGTCTGATAACCGGCAATGATTCTTGTGTAGGTGGTTCAGTTGAGGATACCAATTCAACAAGTGTCTCATTCCTTGGCAAATTCTGACTCAGTGGAACGATAGGCTCAGCTGATGATGCATTGACGCTAGGGCCGGCTGATGATTCCACTCGCACCTCCTCTTTTACGCCTGAAGCAACGAGAAACTCCTTCACTTTATCATACAACTGAGAATTGAAGTCTCCTCCAGTATGTCTATATTTATCCTGAGTCTATTTGATGTCTTTTAGCATTTCTTGGATATTCTTCAACCTTGCTCCAGGACTATCGGGAAACTTCTCTTCTTCAATGATCTGAAACGCATCCTGAAATGCGTTTTCATACTTGTCCATGTTCTCTTCCAGATCCATTGTGATGAGTTCATATATAGTTTTCCCGTTTCTTGGTTCTCTTGGTTCACAGAGTTCCAACTCCATTGGTCTGTACGGATCTCTAAAGTTCTCATCAAACTGCAACATGATTAATAACACTCATCAGGTAATGCATAACAAATATAACAACATTTTTTAAACAATGCATAACTAACCATGCATTAAGCATTGGAGCTGCATAACATATTATGCACTCATTTGATATGCATAACATGTGATGCAAATATTTTAAACAATGCATAACAAACCATGCATTAAACATTGGAGCTGCATAACATATTATGCACTCATTTTCATATAATGCATAACTGGTTATGAAGATATTTCATAACTGCTTCACACTTTTTCATTTTTAAATAATGCATAACTGGTTATGCATTCAAAATTACATACGCATAAAATGTTATGCAATTATTTATAAAGGTTCATAACATATTATGCACTCATATTTTACAACCCTGCACTCATATTATGCACTCCTAAGATGTCATTTTTAAATAATGCATAACTGGTTATGCATTCACAACTACATATGCATAATAGGTTATGCATTCATTTATAAAGGTTCATAAACAAATACCTTCAAGTCTGTAATATGCTTCTTGAGCATTGCATTCTTCATTGCTTTGCAAAGTCCCACCTCCCGCTCTTGGTGTAGTAGCAATGTCATCGACCTTGATGTTGGATGCCAACTCGAGATATGTCGAGTGCTCACCAACCAAAGCTGCAAAAAACAATAACTAATATATAAGATATTCCATAGATTTGATTTATTGACAGAGATTAAGTAAAAAAAAAAAAACCCAACTCACAAGAGAATATATAGTGCAACCAGCGCAATTCCTGATCTGATGATTCTTTTGTTTCACAGTTTTGATGCCGTCCATCAGGTGCTCGTGAATCAAATCAGGAAATGATATAGAGTCCATGGTTTGCAAATTCTTCACCAAACCAACATATGAGACGTCCAAATTATCTCCCATTGACCCACAAAAGAACAAGACGACTAGCATGTAGATGCAGACAAGGCAGACAACTTCCTCTTCACAACCTTTCTTATCAATTTTTTCCAACACAATCCTTTTAATATCCTCTACCCACACCTTTGTTACCCGTGCTTTGGGATCCGTACTTACTTTACCTGCCGCTGTTTTGAGTGGGAATTGCTTGACCAAGGAAAGTGACTGAGTCATCTCTACCTGTTCCTTTAAAGTCAGAATATCTTTTCCTCTATCTCCTTGAACTCTTGGAATCAGAAAAGTAGCAGCAAGCTCTCTAGCCGTTGACGGTATACACTTGTCGTCGGACACCTTGAATGAATGCTGACTCAAATCATCATGGTTATATGATAAAAAGACCTCATCCATCAGCTGACTGCTCTTACCATCAAACAATGCCATGTAGAATTTCCCAAATGGACTCACATTCATCATACTAGCCTGCGTTGGAGTAAAACTACCTCTTTCCTTTATTTTTGTGAACAAGGTACCTACCCTTAGAAATCCTGCTCTATAAGTACCTTTCTGAGTTGCAGGTTTGGTTTTAGGTTTCACTACATAAACAAAAGAGCAAAAAAATTGCATTTTACTAAGTTAGAACCGCTTTTTTGACTGCATAACCTCCTATGACTCTTATTCAGGCATCTGCATAAACTGTTATGCACATTTTTTTACCATGCATAACCTATAATGCATTACTTCTTAAAATGTATTTACTATGTTGCATAACCTATGATGACTTGTTATGCACACCCAATTTTCTGCAAAACCTATTATGCATTTTTTTAAAGAAGCATTATGTGTTTTACAAGCTGTTAACTACAAAACTAGCAGGTAAATGATCAACATAATTTTATTTACTAATGCATAACAGGAATTCAACGCACCTGGTTTATAGACAACACATTGCTGATCAGGTTCTTCTTCTTCATCATCATCTTCTCCATCCTCTTCTTCACTTTCAATTTTCTTCTCCTCATTCTTCCTTTTCACGACTTCTGGTTGTTTGGGTTCACATCTTTTTATTTTATTTTGCTTATCAACAGCTTGCTTGACTGAAACAGACCAAATCAACATTCAAACAAATAAATCACACTAAAGAAACAATATATCACACAAAAAGGAAATCACAAGCAAATCTTACCGACTTCCTTTGGTGCAGCTTTCTCAAAATCATCTGTATCATCCTCTATATCATCATCCAACACTTCCTTTGGCGCAGCTTTCTCTGCTTTCTTTTTTCTCTTAGTAGCTTTAGATGCACTAGTGTTCGCAATTAATTTCTCCTCAGCTTGCCGATCAGAAACTAATAGCAAATAAGAACAAAATCATGCATAATTAGAAAAGATTAAGTTATGTTCTGAAACAAAATCATGCATAATTAGAAAAGATGTAGGCAAGTTATGTTCTCACCAGCTTTCTTTTTAGTCTTCTCCTTTGTTTTCTTTTATGCTCCAGGCTTTGGTGAACTAGGTGATACCTGATCTTTCAATCTCCGCGACTTCCTTGATGGGGTGGTTGCTTCAGGATCTAGACAGAAAATTTTTATTCATATAAGGTTATGCAGTAACTTTGGTAAGCATAACCTGTCATGCATCTGCATAACAAGTCATGCATATTTATTTTATTCTGCATTACATGTTATTCAGATTTTGTTTGCTGCATACACACATGAAGGAATGTAAATGCATACCAGAGACTTTCTTTTTCTTCTTGACAGCGTCGTGCTTTACGCTGGGTCTAGTCTCCTTTTGTTGTTGCTCACCATCAGATTCCCCTTTTCCATCTTCTAGGTTATCATCATTAGTAGGTAAAAATGATGTTAAAAACTGAAGTAGATTCAAATGCAAAAGTAAAAGTTTGACAGGGTGTTATTCATGTTATTTTGGTAAGCATAACCTATCATGCAACTGCATAACTTGTTATTTCTATTTGCATAACTTTTTATTTTTGACAGTTTTTGTTGCATAACATGCATAACTTGTTATTTATGCATCTGCATAATAGGTTATGCACAATTATTTTATTCTATATAACATGTTATTCAGATGTTTTTTGTTTGGATAACATGTTATGCAAACATGAATCACACATGAACTAGTGAAGATGCATACCAGAGACTTCCTTTCTCTTCACAGAATCTTTCTTTGCCTTCATTTTCATCTCCTTCAGTGGTTGGTCACTATCACTTTCTCCTTTTTCATCTTCAACATCATCAGCTAAAATTGATGTTAAAATCAAAGACTGGGTAAGTTATAGAGCATAAGAAATTGTGGGTAAACATATTTAGGATGAAAATCTCACCAGAAGCATTTTTCTTCTTAGATTTGTTCTTTTTTTTTTTCCGGATTTCCGGCTTCTGGTACATCATCGGAAGTTACTACAATAAAAATTAAAATTAGAAAAAAAGAAAACAAAACTGGAAAAAACAAAATCAAACACTAACAGATGAAGAAGATGATAAATCTCACCATTTTTTTTTTCTGTTTCTTCGACTTGATTTTTTTTTCTTTGTCTTTTAGGTCATCAACATCAAGAACAAAAGTTAAAATTGAAAAAAATAATCAAATCTACTGAATGCATGCAAGAATACCATGATTTAAACTAGTTTTCATACCTGATTTCTTCTCTTTCGACTTCTGAAGACGCGTTTTTGTTGGTGTTTCATCCATTTTTTATGAACCGAGTTCTAGGTTCGTAAATTGAAAGTAGTTTCTAGGGTTTTTAGAGATTGAAATTGATTTCTAGGGTTTAATCAAATTCAATCATCGGTTTAAATAATCGATTTCTTCGAATGATTGAGAAAAAAAAATTCTCTGCAGATCCGTTACGGAGTTTATGGAGGAGGAGAAAAGAAACTGATGAAGAAGAAAATGAAGAAACAGTTGAATAGTAAATGCTGTGACCGTTCGTGGAGTTATTGAAACTGCTGGAAACCGCTGAAGGGGTACTGTTGTACTTCTGCACGTTTTAAATATTTTTAAATAATTATGGGTGCGACTTTAGCGAAATTTAATTGTGGGCCTGGCGGTAAGAATTTTATTTTTTTTGGGCCTGCGCCTAATTTTCCTGTTCTTTAGTCCATTGGTAACATTCTCTTTTAGCTGGGCCTAGATGATGATGGTTAGACTTATTTTGGGGGCTTCTGGTTTGTCTTATCTCCACCTCAGATAGATAGTGGGGATGTCTTAGGAATATAGAAATGATTATACGGCGTACCTACAGTGATAGATGAAGATATTTTTACAAATATCAGCTCAAGATTAACTCCTAGACAATTAGAGGTAACTATATCAGAAATCAAACAAGCCCTCTTCTCCATAAATTCCGAGAGTGCACCTGGTCCAGATGGTTACACAAGTAAGTTTTTCAAAGTTTCCTGGGAAACAACTCACTCCCAATCGATAGCAATGGTTCAATTTTTTTTTAATAATCTTAATATACATCCTCTCATGAATCACACAAACATAACCTTAATACCTAAAGTCGATCATCCATCAATACCTTCACAGTTCAGACCCATAGGGATATGTAACGTCACATATAAAATCATTGCAAAAATCCTAGTAAACCGAATTAGACCCCTTCTCACTTTCTTAATAAGCCCCTATCAAAGTGCCTTTGTACCACAAAGATCAATCCACGACAACATAGCAATTGCTGGAGAACTTTTCCATCATATCAGAACCTCAAACCTAACCAAGGATCCAAAAATAGCCCTCAAACTGGATATCCAAAAAGCCTATGATAGCTTAGATTGGGGATTCATCAAAACCGCCTTTACCAAGCTTGGATTTCCATCAACCTTTATAGATTACATTATGTTATGCATCACAACTATTACATATTCGATCAACATAAATGGTACACCTCATGGTTACATCAACCCAACCCGAGGTACCAAACAAGGAGACCCGCTATCTTCTTATATTTTTATCATATGTGCGGAAATCCTATCTACAAATTTAGGAAACCTTCGAAGCCAAAATTTCGTTCGAGGACTTAACATATCAAAAAAATCACCACTCATTATTCATTTAATGTATGCTGATGATCTCCTAATCACATATAAAGCCTCAGATCAAAGAAACCTTCAACTTAAGAACCCGCTCCATTCTTATGGCTCTTCAGCGGGTCAGGTAATTAATACATCCAAATCAGTAATCATTCACCACCCAAGACTGGACCCGATCAAGGTAAATGCTCTCCATCAATTCTTCGACATGCCGACAACAACAAAACCTCTTAACCTATCTAGGAGTTAAATTCAAACAAGGAAGAGCATCTAATCACATCTTTGCACCCCTCCTACAAAGACTAGCCCGAAAAGCCAAAGGATGGATGCCAAAATCAATGTTCTGAAAACCGGCCCGGACATTGAACCGGCAATATTGCTGAGTCAAGGGTCAATGGTTCAACCAGTGGTTTAACCCGGATCACCGGGTCATACGCATCTGGCTACGTAAGGACATAAATTAACTCTTTATACTAAAACTTCTTGTTTCATCCTTCGTTCCATTTCCATTTTCATGTTACATGCGTCAGTAGTGTTCGTTTTTGTTTCTTCTTTTTGTAGGAACATATACGCGTGTAGCGTTCTGTGTATCCCATTCCCAAGCCCAAGTGCCGCACATGCATTGACTCAAGCCAATAAAACCTTAAATAAAAATTAAAATATAGAACTGGAGGTGTTGATACTTGATATTCATATCTCTGCCTCCTTCTCTATTATTTGTCTCCTTCTTCCTCTTCTTTCTCTCTGGAAGAAGCTCCTACTCCAAGTTTGTTTATCTTCTTCTTTTATTTCTCTCTTTTCTCGATAACCAATTGCCTTTTGCATCTACCTTTTCTTATGTGAACACTTATATTATGGATGTTTGTTAATTGATTTTGTAATTAAATTTTGATATGGATGTGTTTGATTGTTGATTTGAAGAAACAAGCTTGTAATTTTAATTGTTGGCTTGACGGAGAATGAGAAATGTTCTCATATTATTATCTTTTTGATAGCCTTTGTAATCTATTTCTGTAAAGCTCATTTTGCAAGTATTGCTATTGTTTTCTTCCAATATGTAATCTTAAAGTCATTATAGATTGGGTTGTTCTGGTCATGTCTCTTCGAGTAACAAACTGGAATTGGTAACCAATACCATGGGTTTCTCCATTTTGTTACAAATTAGGGAAGTAAATTTTCAATGTCTCTCTCTTTCGTCAAAAAGAGTGAAGATTCAGAAGTTGGGATATAGGTAGAATAGGGTTGTTTAGGAAATTTAGGTTTTTCTTTTGTTTTCCGCGCTGGGTATGCTGGATCACGAGTCAACCCGTCCCGGGTCACACGGTTCTCACAAAAGAAAGCTTTTTTTTTGTGAATTTACTGGGTCAGTGGTGGACCAGCCCAGAAAGGTGACTGGGTCACCGATTCACTGGGCTGACCGGCCGGGCCGGGACGGTTTTCAAAACAGTGGACAAAATTCTTAACTCAAGCTGGAAGAGTCGTGCTCATCAAAACCTCCCTAATTCCCACCTCAAACCACCTTATGCAAACCTAAAACTTACCCAACAACGTTCACAAACAAATAGATCGTATCATCAGGAATTTTCTCTGGGGACATGACTCATCAACTAAAAAGCTTCACCCTATAGGCTGGGATACCGTAACAAAAACAAAAACCAATATATGAAGGAGGATTGGGCATAAGGAAAAGCAGTGATCATAATAAGGCTCTTCTTATGAAAAGAATCTGGAATTTACATGAACAATCTAACTCCATCTGTGGAAGTCTCCTCAGTGAAAAGTATCTTGGTCATCAACCAATTCTACAAGGCATTGATTCCATACCTTCCTCCTCTAGTCCTCAATAGAGACAACTTGCATCAATTGTCCCTACCATGCAACATTTGATATTTCATCGCATTGGAAATGGATTATCAACACCAATATAATCCAATTAGATTCCATACTCACCAAATCTAGACCCAACACAATGTTACCCAATCCGAATGGTAGCTGATATCATTGATCCGATCTCTCATAACTGGAACCAGGAAAAATTAAGCACACTTCCCAATCTTGTAGCCAAAAGATCATAAACATCCATCTTCTCCAAGATAGCCCCCAGGATAAAATTATCTGGCCACACTCAAAATCTGGAAAATACACTACCTCTTAGGGATACAAATATCTAACCCATGGTCAAACAACTCATACCCCCTCCCACCTACCAAATTCTTGTGAACTTTACCATGTCCACCAAAAATTCAGCTTTTCTTGTGGAAAGAAATCAACGAAGGTCTACCAACCTTCGCTCTCTTACATCACATCCATTTGACCAACTCTGACATTTGCCCCAGATGCAACACTGGTCCGGAATTAGCAAGTCACCTTCTAATTCACTGTCCAACGACGACTACATCTTGGAACACGTTGTTCACTCAATTCTCAAACACACCAAACTCCAATTATCCCCACACTTTTACTTAACACCTCAGACAACCATTTCCCAAATCCTACAACAATCAACACCAACATCTGTTATCTCATCTTTCTGCTTTCTTTTCTGAACCTTATGGCTGGCTGGGAATGAACTAATATACCGCCAAAAGCAAACAACATCAGAAGAAATCTTAGCCTGGGCTCAAAAACTACAACAAGAATTCTCTGCGGCACTAGATTCCTTACCACTGATTATACCAGGAGATACACCTATACTTAACCTGCACCCAAGAAGCGCCAAAAGGATATCAACGATATCCGTAGGATGGTCCACTCCGAAGATGAATTGGATTAAGATCAACACAGATGGGGCAGCTAGAGGTCACCCGGGTTTTGCGGAAGCAGGTTTCGTCTTCATGCGACAGATGGTCTGGCCAATCATGCAGCAGATGGAAGTCAAACCGGAATTTTATCGACCAAAATATGAGACCAGGCAATCCCGTCTTTCATTTGTCAAATTTTGTATTCCGTGGGTACCACATACCCACATTAAATTGTAACCTAACCTTCTATTAATAAAATGCATGCTTCAAAAAAAAAATCGCCATCAGTCGATTTCAGAAATGGTAAGATTCTGTTAGGATATATACAAACATTTCCAAGTTCAATTGTTATTGCAATTCGAAGTTGGAAATCACTGGATACGAGTAACAATGATAGGATACGATTGTCAGGGCTAGATACAATACAAGGTATCGGACATGCAGACTAAGCATAGCGGAAACGCAATTCTTACCTTTGCTGATTAAAAAAGAGTAATTTATTCTTATAACCCTAGAAATTGTGGGTTTTACTCTCTTGGCCCAGGGTTACTTAATAAAATTTGTAAATTATTTCAGCGGCCCTGGAATATTATAGGAAGTAGGATTAACAAAATAACCGGTGTGCATATTGCCTGCACATAAAATCAGTGTGCATATTGCTTGCACACTATAAAATATGAAGAAAAATTAAAAAACTATTTACAAAAATTTGTGTGCATATTGCCTGCACACTATAAAATATGAAGAAAATTAAAAAATTATGTACAGAAATCAGTGTGCATATTTCCTGCACATAAAATCACTGTGCATATTGTCTGCACACTATAAAATATGAAGAGAATTTAAAAAATTATTTAAAGAATAAAAAATTATGTGAAATGAAAATTTGATAGTTGTATTTATGCTCGTTGTGTAGGTCTTTCAAAAAGCTTTCCAAATACATAAAATTTGTCGAATTCTTAAGTATGATTCGTGAGACATGTTATGTTCAAGTTGACATGGCGATTATACCCTTAGTAAAGGATATAGTTTATTTGATAACATCTTTATCCAAAGGGCTTTTTAATAAAGTGGCCATGTTTTTGCAATATATTTCAGAAAATGGCCGTTATTTTGAATGTTTATATAAAGTGGCCGATATTGACATTTTCCATCCCGTTTTTTTCAAAAAACGGGTAACAATATGATTAAGTGTACACATGTCGGTCAACCTGGTTAGTAAAAGACATTAAAGTCCCTCATTGAGTGACCAGGTCGGACCTAGCTAAACAATCCTATACCGAGTTGCATACAGAGTTGCTGAACTAAGAATTAGTTTATTGTGTTATGTTAAGCTTTGTGATATCTCATTCAGTGCCGTAATTTCATATTTCGTCGACAACCCACAATTCTAATGATAAACAAACACTGAAACCACCACATTGAGCAACTGAAACAATCCTCGTTGATTGACGTAATGTACTCGGCCCGCAACCCACTCGGCCCTATTCACTTAAAGCATTTACACCCTTACCGGCACATTTCAACGGCAATATCATCTCAGCTTGTTACCTCCTCATTCTCACGGCATTTCGGCTCAATTCCTTGCTCTGCATCCAAAGAAACCAACACAAACTCATAGGTCATTCAACATTTCAACCTTCTCCATACTCAGCAAACACCAGAGTACCTGCAACATCACCTCTTGAACAACAGCTGCAACAAATCCTCACCTCCAATATCTTCAGAAACCATAACTACCAGACCCCATGTTGACTTCAAATGCTCATATGTAGCTGAACCCACACAATCGTGATTCAGAATTTAACCACCATCTCCATTTCTATAACTCCTGCCAACCCATAAACAACCTACAACTCCAGCTGCAACTCCACCAGAACAACAACAACACAACTTCTCTATAAAATCAATACCTTCAACACATGCCCATACATAAATGAGCCTCTTCATCTCTTCCCTGTTTAGTATAACAGACCCCATCTCTTCCCTGTTACAAGTTAACACTTGAAATCAAATCCCATTGAAATCAACATCACTAAACTCTAATCAATTCCTATTTAAATGGAACTATAAAATGGCCATCAAAATCAAATCTCTGCAACAACAATAGAAATAAAATACCCAATTAAAAGCTTACCATATCGGCAACAAAACTCATCCAAAATCCAACCAAATCGTCGCCGATTCAAACCCAAATGATTTGCTTATCAGCCACTGTTAATCATGATGGCAGCAGTACCCATTTAATTGAAAAAAAAAAAAATCCTAATCAACGGAATCCCCATCACCACAAAACCAAGATTGGACAAAAACATCAAGAAAAACATAAATCAGTAAAACCCCAAATTCGAAAACCCGAAGAACCCTAAACTCAATTTCTACTGCATGTAACAAATTAAAACAATTGCCCATCTAATATGGGAAACCAGAGATAGATAAACATTGGGTTTGATGAACTTACTCTGTTTGGAGGCCCGTATTGCTTCAATTTAAAAGTTCCCATTCTTCTTCTCCATTTAATTTTAATTGTTATGTACTGTAGTCGAACAACAAATTCCGGTAATACTCACGGTACACCATTAAAACTTCTAAACGATCAAACAACAACTATACTTTTTAGTGGTACTCTTATCCTCAAAGACTTCTGTCGCTGGTTTTTTTTCATTGTTTTAATGGCAAGAACAGAAGGCCTAAACGAAGAAGGAGCAAAATGTATCGCGCGTTTTCTTTTATTTACATACTTGTAAGGATACGATAGTAATTTTACTATGAATATTTGACTTAATCAACCTGATTGACCAATCTAGTGGGCCCGGGTGTGAAAAGTAACGGAATGACCATTTTATATAAGGTGCGAAAAAATTGGCCGGTTTATTAATTATATGGTTTGAAGCGGGTCACTTTATGAATTTGCCCTTATCCAAATAGCCCTCCTTTTTTAAGGGTCATTTCAACAAAATAGGTTAATTTTTTCAAAAATGGATTTTAAGTCAAATGTCGTTTGAGTAAGAGAGAGTGAGGGGAGGGCCAAACACTTAATTCCCAAAAAAAAAAAAAACATAGCCGAAACGTAACTTTCTTATTTTCGACTAAGTCTTATGGACTAGATTGGAGGTGCTAGATTAGGCTAAGTCCTATGGGCTAGATTGGAGTGCTAGATTGGCCAAAAAGTGTTGCAAATCATGAAAAAAGTGTGGGAAAAAAAGTTAACACTAAATCGGCTACTTTCTCTCCTAGCATTTTCTTGCCGCACGCACTATCGGCAAGATTGAAACGCTGAATGGTGCGGCGCTCAAAAGTTGTCTCAACGCCGAACCGTTCGGCGCTCACAAAATCTAACTGAGATTGAAACGCCGAACTGTTCGGCGTTCAAAAAGTAATCAAACGCCGAATGGTGCGGGCGCTCGAAAAACGCCGAATGGTTAGGCGCTCGCATGATGACGTGGATGGCCAAACTAGCGGCGAGATATCTAGCCCATAGGACTTAGGAGGTTGCCCAGGCTGACGTGGATGGCCAATCTAGCGGCTAGATATCTAGCCCATAGGACTAAGCCTTAACACTTAAGTGTTGCAATTAAAAAAAAAGTGTGGCAAAAAAGTTAACACTAGTTCTCTCTCCTACCAGTTGCTAGTATGTGAACTAGCATGCTAGATAGTTACGCTGAATGATTCGGTAGCATTGAAAAACTACCTTTTTTTCGGAATGGTTCGGTCGCTGAGAGATTTATTTTTGATCGATTTGAGATTTAAAGCGCTGAATGGTTTAGCTTTGGGCGCGGAATGGTTGTGTTGGTCGACGTGGGTTCTTGTCTAGCTGCTAGATTAGCACTCCCATAAGACTTAGGAGGTAGTCCTGATCGCTAATCTAGGTGCTAGACTAGCACCCCATAAGACTTAGTCTTATACTACAAGTTTCTATTTCAGATTCTCAAACACCCAGAATGGTATCTCTAATTCTTCGTCAAGTCATAGTACTTCCTGCAATTATTTAGTCCATCCGTAACATTCTCTTTTTGCTGGGCCTAGATGATGATGGTCAAGGCTTATTTTGGGGGCTTCTGGTTTGTCTTATCTCCACCTCAGATAGACAGTGGGGATGATGTCCTAGGAATATAGAAATGATTAAATTATCCTTCGTGTTTAAAACGACCCTGGTAAATCTTGAAAAGTTAAACAAGTTTGAGGATGGCTGTGTGAGTGGAGTAAGACAGTATTGGAATAAGAAAATGAAGAGGAAGAAAAGTACTCCTAAGTTCTACTCAATGAGTGAAATTTGTTTTGGACCATGACCATATGTTGATGCAATTTGGTGGGCAGCATGCGTGGTTACATTTTTTTCTTTCTTCACTTCATTTTTCGTCAACAAAGATAATTAATTTTTTATTAAAAAAAGTTTACTGGAAGTAAGCAAATAACAAAGAGTCCGAAAATAGAAAAGGCAAAAAGAAAGAAACTCAGGCCAAACTCTTCCTAAGAACAACCCAAAAATCCAAAAAATTAACTCCTTATCAGTGACGGATGGGGGTGGCTTACCTAGGCTGCAGCCCCTCCCAAAATCTGTAATAGCTCATTTTCACCTTGGTAATTTCCCGGGAAAAAAGGAAAAGCCTAAGTCTAAATTTGGATAGCCCATATAAAAGAAAATCAAACTTGATGTATCTTGAAAAAGATATAACAAACGGGAACATATATGTAGTTGTATGACTAAGATCTAGTGATATGCAACGAGAGTGAGGACACGTTTATATGCATGCATCCAAAGAATTAAATATCTTGCTTGTATGTGCTTCAAAATCTTAAAATGTTGTGTCTCCTTACGGGGGAAAATATGATAAATTATAAATGTAACACTTAAAATGTTACTTGCAGGGATAGACAGAAAAATACCATATCTTATCATGATTATAAGCACAAATTTAATTTTTTTTGATTTAGTAATTATTTTGCAAACCAAAGAGAGAATATAGAAGAAGCATAAATTTAAAATATTTGACACATTGATAAGTAATATCTTATTTTCGAAACCAAAAAATAATTTACGTAACCCCAAAAATTGGCGGCCCTACGCCGCATTATCAAATCAAAGTTTTGTGTTAATTTATAGTTTTGTTTGTGTATCTCATACATAGCATACCGCAATTGTAAATATACTCCATTGTAAATAAATTTGATTCAAAAAGTTTTGTGCTCTAAAAGATAACGTTGCCCAACTTATACTCTTTAGATATTTTACTGTATTTATTTTTATCGCAGTTGAGACGTATGAAAAATAGCCCACCTGTAGACACCATAATCTGCATCACACACATGGCGACTATCGAGAGCTGAAGTAGGATAATATGGAGCAGCGCAATGCACCGCATCTTGTCCAAGGCTGCTTCAATATGAAGCTAAGGCTAATTTAGTAAACTGACTAAGTATTTTCCTATAAAGGAAAAGCATTATTAGGTGAGAGAGGGAGGGCTCCGACCGAGACTTGGAGAACTTTTCTCTTCTTTCCTTGCTATCTAAAAAAACTCACAGAACTTCATGAAGGGAGCGCTAGAAAATGTAACCTATAATGATAATAAACACTGGAAACTCGTTTACCCGTGGATGTAGATGCACTGCCGTCGAACCACGTTAATCTTCTGTGTGGATCTTTCATTTGCTTGTTTATAGTTTGCTTTATACTTACTGTTTTGTGATTTTAAATCAAGATTCTATGATCTTGTCCAATTGGTTGTGACATCAAAATAATGGTGTTCACAATTTGGCGCTAGAAACAGGGGGAATGGGTAAAGAATTCATTCTACCTGTTCCCGGATCTATTAGTTTTTAAGTTTGTTTTACAGATTTCCAAAAATTGATTTGTTTAGAGAAATTGATTCTCCTGTAAATTTCCAGTCTCCACCCGAGACTTCTTTCAATTCGCCATGTTAACATGAAAAATTTGCTGGGGTACTACCCAAAATCTAACAAAACGGTGTGAAAAACTAAAATATGAAAACGCTTGTTTTCCGTTTTCAAAAATGACTCAGCAAATTAAAAAGTTTGATGCAGAGACAGAAGCTCTCGTTTTAACTTACTATAGTCTGTTAGTGCTTACATCTTGTTTACAAAGATGAAGCGAATGTTATTTCTTATGCTTGATTTCTGAATAGATTTGAGATTTGTCTCGACCGGTCCCGTTGGGTTACAAACCAACACCGTTTGGTTAAGACTAATTACCGTTAACACGTTGTGTCAATCCAAGAAGATCACCTTTGGTGCCGACGATGCTATCCCAATCCAGTCAACATTGTTGAAAAGAATCTAGGATACATGAAGAGATTAAGTGCTGCCAAAGCTACAAAGCATGACTCAAGTGGGATGTAGGTGAACCAAATGTCAATGATAACGAAGAGGTAAAGCGGTCGCCTCTGATGATGATCCAAGCCCGATGCTAATGATCATGGTATCTCGAAGATGCAAAGCCCTCAAGACGGCGCTATAGAGTAAACCCGAAGCGCAACACGATGACGTTCTTCTTTGGACCCAAAGTACGACACGATGCTATTCTTTGCCAAAAGCCGCAGACCCGGCGTAACGCGATCTTTGTTGGTGTTTCGATTAAAAATGCATACAACGAAAAGTCTGCTAAAGGAGAGCAGGCAAAACCAGTTCAAGGCGGTGTGAGAGAGAAATTCAAAGTTGAAGAATCCACCAAAGATCACAACGAACGAGCAAAAGGGACTACACACCGAAGATGCAGTTCATGCCCAGCCAACGATGCAGTTCACACAGAAGACGCAGCTTCACCCACGGATACCTAGGTCTGATTTCGATGACGATGGTTAACCCACCTCTGGTGCCCCGCTGGTGATAAGCCAAGTCCCCATTCTCCACCCGCAGAGTAAGATCAAAGTACGCGGATGCGGCTCCATTCATGCAGATGAAGATCGACGAAGATGCAGCTTCACAACGCCTGTTGAATAACAAGTTCGTAATGCAGCTGTTAAGTTGGAAATGTTCAACTCCTATCCCGAAGCTCAATTTAACTCAGCAGCTTCACCAAAGCTGCCTAACCCCGACACCGAAGAGTTAACCAAAGCCTCAACCTGAAGCCAACAACGATAATCTTTGGAGATAGGAGCTGTGTACGCCAAAAAAAAAAAAAAAAAAAAAAAAAAAACGCAGCTTGAAGGGTTGCTGCTCCTGACAAAGGGATGCATTCACCGGATCCCATCGAAGACTATTAAGCAGCATCGGTCCAACACAGATACGCACAGATACGCAGATACGCAGATGCAAGCTTCAAACCCCGAAGCTTGGTTGTTGCTCATTACGAAGCCTCATTCCGCAGATCGATCACAGATCAATTCCCAAGCCTCAACTCCAACTCCCAGATTCAACTCCGCAGCCTCCATCTCCGTAGGATACCACGCAATGCGATCACAACCTCCGGGAACAGGTCATGCAACCAACAAAAAAGCAACGATGCAGTGATGAACATGCAAACATGAACATGAAGTACCCCGGAAGGAGCTAACAAGATAAGGCTTCGATCAAAAGACCGACGCCAAAGGTGTAAAGCCGAACGACGATACAAAGCTTAATGCTTATCATCCGGTGACCAAGTACTCCAAGCAACACTCCAATAACGAAGATGCAAAAACCCGCGCTATAGAGGAAACATGAAGCACATTTCGATGAAGTTGCCGCTAGACCGAAGCATTATCACCGATGCGGGGGTGCAACCAATGCCTTTGCCTTCGCAGTACACCGTCTAGAATTTAACCAAAGACCGAAGATACCCAACGCTTGTTCATGAGGTACGCCGACGCAGGGCGCGGACCGTCTCAATCCCTCCGTCTACTAAAGATAAAAGAGGTGATCTTTGTATAGAGCGATGGTAACGATAGTGCAACGCCCGACCCCAAGAAGATAGTCCGCGCGCTTAAGAGGATAAGCCTTGTAACGATGGACCAAGATGCAGTCCCATTCATCCATCGGATGCTAAATCCGATGTTCAACCCAAGTAAAAACAACGCAGCTAAACCAAGGGTCAATGATAACGAAGAGGTACAGCTTGCAACGACGAACCACGGTCAAGTGACGATCTTACCTAGCTTTATGAAGAAGATCCAAAATCCACGAAAGTGACCTCCAAGAACAATGACGGTGGTACAACGTACCAATACGGTGATGGTGTAAGCTTCCACTTTTCAGGGTCCAACAACGAAGGATATGCTATTTACCGAAGGTTCTGCTATATACCCAGATGACGAAGATGTGGCATGACCTTGTTCGGGGCAACGCAGATAACAACTCGGGTCACGAAGCATCAATCCTGAAGCATCAATTCCGAAGCCTCAAGTCCGATGCACAAACAAAGCACCGAAGAAATTAGGGTCGAAGGCTCAACACCGCAGCTCAATTCCGCAGCTCGGATTCAACTCCCCAGATTCAATTCCGTAGTCACAACCTCCTGGGAACAGAAGAATTCAGTAATGCATGCAGTGCTACCAATCAAATTAAGATTGTGAAAACTCTCACCCGAAAGTGCCACACCATCATAACAAGGGAAAGAGCAGCAATAATATTGTTTTTGGTACTGCACAATGGCTTGAAATCAGCACCTCAAGCACACTGGAGAGGCACCACAAATGAAGATGGCTTTGAATCATCTACAAAGCTCTACATATCATTCACTCTACATATCATTCATATGGATAAGACAAAACCGGGGGCATAAGCGCGAAACTCAAGTTTGTGAGAACACCAACTTCTTTTCAGAAAAGATTCCTGCTTCGTTCTGTTGCGCAACCCATTGACCGTAGACCACAGATCGTCATTATCGTCTTCAACGGCAAGTTTGCATCACGCAGCATAGTCACGGCCTCATGGGAACCGATAAGCTTTATTTCCTTTTTGTCTTGTCTATTTTAATTTAACATGGTTTGAGAAATCCTTGTCTCTATTCTATATGATTTGTTCAATCCATAATAAGTGTCAGTTACCTAGTTAATCTTTAATCTGCTAAAATGGAATTTTAGAGATGTTATTCTTGACAATGGGGGGCAAAGCGATCTTCAGCAGTCTTCTATTGAGTTTGTCTCAAAAATGCAGATGCAAAAATGAGCTATAACGATTGCCAAAAGAAGTTAATATTAGGGACGTCTTAACTTCGGTAAAGAATAGGGCAAGTATTAATACTTCGGTGTAGCTTATTCTTTACCAAAAATTTTCTACAAAGAGCCAGAGGCTTTCAACAAGGGGCAGCTCATAGTCGACAGCCTAAGCAGCCTTCGTTAGAGCAATAGCTTTCACTTTCACGAGCCTGATCAACCGGCTCCCGTAAGCAAAAAGGGGCATACTACACCACCCGCAACTGACGAGCAAGTTGGCAAAACCATTTCTTGCAAACCCATTTCTTATGATCCTTACGTCTCTTTAGTACTTACAAAAATTGCATACATTTCCAAAGCTCAGCGGAACGGGAACGGCAAAACATTTACTTTGCCACCACGTCTCCGGGAGATTCTTAGACCCGCCACCGTTCAGAAATCCTCTGGCCAAGGAATTAGCTAGACGGGGTGACAGGTCGCAAGACGATTCCGAGGATATCAACCTACGGAATTGCACGCAAGACGATTCCGAGGATATCAACCTACGGAATTGCACGCAAGACGATTCCGAGGATATCAACCTACGGAATTGCACGCAAGACGATTCCGAGGATATCAACCTACGGAATTGCACGCAAGATGATTCCTAGGATATCAACCTACGGAATTGCACGCAAGACGATTCCGAGGATATCAACCTACGGAAATGCACGCAAGACGATTCCGAGGATATCAACCTACGGAATTGCACGCAAGACGATTCCGAGGATATCAACCTACGGAATTGCACGCAAGACGATTCCGAGGATATCAACCTACGGATTGCACTCAAGACGATTCCGAGGATATCAACCTACGGAATTGCACGCAAGACGATTCCGAGGATATCAACCTACGGAATTGCACGCAAGACGATTCCTAGGATATCAACCTACGGAATTGCACACAAGACGATTCCGAGGATATCAACCTACGGAATTGCACGCAAGACGATTCCGAGGATATCAACCTACGGAATTGCACGCAAGACGATTCCGAGGATATCAACCTACGGAATTGCACGCAAGACGATTCCGAGGATATCAACCTACGGAATTGCACTCAAGACGATTCCGAGGATATCAACCTACGGAATTGCACGCAAGACGATTCCTAGGATATCAACCTACGGAATTGCACGCAAGACGATTCCGAGGATATCAACCTACGGAATTGCACGCAAGACGATTCCGAGGATATCAACCTACGGAATTGCACGCAAGACGATTCCGAGGATATCAACCTACGGAATTGCACTCAAGACGATTCCGAGGATATCAACCTACGGAATTGCACACAAGACGATTCCGAGGATATCAACCTACGGAATGGCACACAAGACGATTCCTAGGATATCAACCTACGGAATTGCACGCAAGACGATTCCTAGGATATCAACCTACGGAATTGCACACAAGATGGACTACAAAGCTGATATACCAGTTGAGGCAACTAAAAGAGTGTAGCTAAAGCTCAGTTAACATCTATTGTCAGAATACAACTACAAGCCACGGTTCAACCCAAGTCTGATGTCGACGGTGACATGAAGATGACAAGCCTGATGTTGACAACAATGATTTAACCCACATTCTACACAATGAACAAGTATCACGATGATGGTGGTACAAAGCAACACCGACGCTCCTAGTAAACCCATATTCCACAGCTCCTCATGCCGATGACCATAGGCCCGACGATGATACCTTCCAGAGGACGGGAGACCCAACGTACAAATTCACATACCAATGATCAAAGTACCCAAAGTTTGATGACCACATGTTTCGATTCCCCAGCACAACTACAACACCGAAGAGTCAACACCGAAGACTCAACAACGTAGCCTCAATACGAAGACTCAACAACAAAGCCCAACGATCAACTCCTGCTCCGAACCTCAATTCAGTAGATTCAATTACGCAGTTCAAGCTACGGATCACGCAGCTGATAGCGGAGCTTCAAAAATATGAAGGGGATTCAGCTCCATCCGCAGACAAAAATCAGCGTAGTAGAAAAGCTCAAAGGGGAAGTAACTTTTGCTTTCATAAGCTTATGCCACCAGCTTCCGAAACCAAAAGGGGGCATACATACATACATCACACGGAACCAAAGAGTTTGCAATCACTTTCAACCCTTGCATTTTGTTTTTACTAGTAGACATCTTTATGCACGCATCACACATTTTGCAAAACTCGATGCATGTCTTGCAAACTACATATATTTTCATAAAACGGATAAGCCGGGGCAAGCACCACCGGTCTCTTATCTTCATATTGGGTAAAGCGTACACACGCAATCTCTCCGGACTCCCCTGTAAAGGTCTATGAGTGTAGGACCATGGGGATGGCATCCGACAGAGAGATGCCCAAGCAATTTATGACGGCGGGTTCACGGAACGAGCGTGCTGACCAAAAGCATCTCATGTCCAACCACGTTGCCTAGACCCCCACCGTTAGGGAATCCTCTGGCCCGGGATTAGCCAACGGGGTGACAGGTCTCAAGACGTTCACGAAGGTACATACATCTTCGGGTTCGCATCTCAAACACTCAGCAAAGACGTTCACGAAGGTACATACATCTTCGGGTTCGCACCTCAAACGCTCATTAAAGTCGTTCACGAAGTATACAATGGAGAACCGGGGCAAGCACCACCGGTCTCAGATCTTCATATTGGGTAAAACGTACACACGCAATCTCCCGACTCCCTTGTAAAGGTCTATGAGTGTAGGACCATGGGGATGGCATCCGACAGAGATATGCCCAAGCAATTTATGACGGCGGGTTCGCGGAACGAGCGTGCCGACCAAAGCATCTCATGTCCAACCACGTTGCCTAGACCCCCACCGTTAGGGAATCCCTCCGGCCCGGATTAGCCAACGGGTGACAGTCTCAAGACGTTCACGAAGGTACATACATCTTCGGTTCGCATCTCAAACACTCAAGAAAGACATTCACGAAGGGAGTTCTCAACCGCGTAGCCGTCTCACCGCGTAGTCGCCTATCTACGTGCTCAACTGCGTAGCCGCTTACCCGCGTACAAATTTCTCAACCTGCGCAGCTACCAAACTGAATGCAAAAGCCTCTTGACAAGGAGCAGCTGAAGGAAGAAACAACCGAAGCATGAGAGATTATGGCAAGAGTGATTTTTCTTAAGGACCGATCATCATCAACCCTCAAGAAAAGGGGCAAATTGTAGACACCATAACTGCATCACACACATGGCGACTATCGAGAGTCAAGTAGGATAATATGGAGCAACAAGCAATGCACCTCATCTTGTCCAAGGTCGCTTCAATATGAAGCTAAGGCTAATTTAGTAAACCGACTAAGTATTTTCCTATAAAGGAAAAGCATTATTAGGTGAGAGTGGGAGGGCTCCGACCGAGACTTGGAGAACTTTTCTCTTCTTTCCTTGCTATCTAAAAAAACTCACAGAACTTCATGAAGGGAGCGCTAGAAAATGTAACCTATAATGATAATAAACACGGAAACTCGTTTACCCGTGGATGTAGATGCACCGCCGTCGAACCACGTTAATCTTCTGTGTGGATCTTTCATTTGCTTGTTTATAGTTTGCTTTATACTTACTGTTTTGTGATTTTAAATCAAGATTCTATGATCTTGTCCAATTGGTTGTGACATCAGAATAATGGTGTTCACACCACCTCAACACAAATTCCTGGATCCGTCGCTGTCCTTAAATTACAAAGAATCGAGCCCAATTTGTTATTTCGAGGGTGATCCATTTAAGAATTTTCGTGTTCTTACACTGATTATTCGCTTGAATATTCGCTTGATAGTCAACTGATTTTCATCCGTTGCCGCGTTATTGAAGATAACACCATTTCTATTCATCCAAATGGTCCAAGTGATATCTGGTAGAAGTTGCCCGAGTACTTGACCAATTGAGGAGCGTTATTTGATTTACCAGCCCTTAAGGCCTCTTCCTATGCACATGCCAAAACATGGTATTTGGCATATATGCACCCACTATGGGTATGCCAAACTGCCAAACTCATATGCCAATATGTTATTTCTCGGCATATAGGCATACACGACAGAGTTTCCAGCGAGCGATAGAGTCTTGGCCGCTCGATGGTCAAAAATCGTTCGATGGTCTTCAAATCGACAATGATGATCAAGCTATCGCCGATACTATGATAATCGCTCATCGATCTTCATCTAACGGCTACAATTTCCCTACCGGATTTCAACCAATTCCAACCCAACTTCAAATTCATTTCACCATGCATAGTGCATAAACCAAGTGGATTTGACTACACAGGAAATAACATGGATCATGATAGTTAAGGTGAATTTTTCTTTATTTATTGGTCTAATTCGCTACTATCATGGTGAATTTTTAATGAAATGTAAACCGGTTTTAATCAATATTAATTTAAAAGATAATTTCCATTAATCTAAAAAAAACAAAATTACATTTCACATTTCAACTAAAAGAAAACATTTTAACTACTCATTTCCTTGTCCGTTTCCTCCAGGACCAAAGATCCAATTGCCTCGCATTTTTCGGATCCATAGAGTTGTTCAACAAACTAGTTAAGGTGCCTAGGTTTGAGACTGACTTGGTGGTTGAGTCTCATCGTAATCACCATAACCTTGATAAGAAATGGGAGTACGGGTATGGGAACATTATACAAATCTTGAAATACGTGTGGTTGATATTGTTGCTGGAATGGTTGAAATGCTGATGAGGTTGAGGCAATTGGAGTATACAGATTTGTTTGCCTAACTACTTCCATGTTCACACCACCTGAGTCGGAGTCGGATGTCCTTTGTGAATGACTAAACATACGTGTAGGAGTTGTATCCAAGCCAATGTTTTCTTCACCACCACGTACTCTTCGAGTACCTAACACCATGTTTGGGGTTGAACTTTCTGGATCCTCCTCCATATGACGACGTCTCAATCTTCTTTCACCACTTTGCTGACTTCCACGACTTTGCTGACTTCCACGACTTTGATGACTTCGACGACTTTGCTGACTTCCACAGGGACTCAATCCTGTACCAACTCCAACACCAGGACTCAAACCTCTACCAGCTCCAACACTGGGACTCATGTCATACATCATGCTTTCCCTCAAACTTTGCATCTGTTCCAAGTGCATATTCTGAAATCCCTGAAGAAGAGCCTCATAATTGTTACATCGGGTCTGATACTCCAACTCCGTAGCATTGACCCCGAGGTATGGATAAGTCCGAGTAGGTGCACTAGAAACAATTGGATAAGTAACAATCTCTCCAGATGTGCTGGATATAGTCTTTACTTCCCAAGAAAATGGTGGCATGTATGACGATGAACTTTGAGAAGGATATGCAAATACGTCACCCGTCTCTGGTGGAGGTTGGGAAGGAAGAAATTCATTGTCAAGTGGCAACCTACCTAAAGCCGAGAAATCCATCCGACCCAAACTTTGCGGTTGCATGGAAATATTTGGCTTGAAAATAGTATTAAACCAATATAGGTACTCATTTCTCGTCCATCGGCTCCGGATCAATTCATCACCTTCTTGCCAACGATGACCTTCTCTTATCAATTTGAAGTAATCGTCTGTTGAAACATCTCATCTTTGGGATAAGGGTTGATAGCTATCACCGATCTCCTTGCAAATGTAAGAAGTTGTCTTTCACCATAATACCAAACACCCTTATCGTAAATAGGGTTGTATAACACCATCCTTATAAGGCTTAACTCTACCATTGTCCGACCTAGTTCTTCTTGGAACTCGTGCACTTCATATGGCCGTGAGATAAGGTTATGGCTTGTTCTACTTAACCGCTGAATCTTATGAACAATAGCGAGTATGTTGACCATCTTCAATCTGTGTAGCTTCCCAATTCTTAATCATACTTTCGTATGATCGGAAATACATTCGTATAATTCTTAAGACAAGGTTCAAACACGTAAATATGTATACCACCAATATTCGAAAAAAATAACATTCACCGGGTTAATAACTTTTCTATATGAAAATGACAAATAAATACATAATGTGAAAAAGATTGGTTCTTACCTCCGTAACTCCCCAAAAGCATTAAAACTATCTTTATCACACGTCGAATTATCACTTAGGGCAATCTAAATCTTCGATAAAATCGCAGTCCCCCAATCATATGTTGGTGCTTGCTCTAAATCTTCTAATGCTTCGAGAAACCCAATTAACACTACTCGAGCTAGCATTTGGAAACAGACATTGGCCCAAAGTGTCCACAATACAAACAGACGTTCTAGCTCCTCAAAATGGTCGGGGATCAAATATTGATTACCAGCCTTCCTCGTTTTCATTCATTCTTACAAAAGATAACGTCGGAAAAAAACTTTTCAACCGCACACCTTCAACCCATACGCTTTTAATTGTCTATGTGTAGGATTTCCTCCTAATTCATTTGAGTATAAAGGAAGTCTCTCTTTCCATCTATCTTCCGATACCCACTTTAGTCTATTAAATGGAATTAAGTTCCCTTGGCATGGAATTCCGGTTAACATGTATAAATCTATCGGTGTAACTCCTATTAACAATAATTATTCATAATTAGAATTAGTTGATAATTATGAAACAAAACACATAATCTAAAAATTAAATAACTAGAAAAGACTGACTTACCGCATTCAAAGTCCTTGAAAAAGAACGTGTTTGTAGTCTTTCACCATCGTTCTAATATAACTTGAACACCTTGAGTCCTGTGGTTTCTAGGTTGTATTTGATATAGATGTCTCCAAGGATATCTTCTCACTCTCTCTTGAACAACACCAGGAAGTAATTCAAAAATTCTATGTAACTCAGTCCATCCACCTCTTAGATGTATGGCGTTACATCGCCCCTCATTATCAGAAAGGTGATTAGAGAATACACCTTCACCGGCTACTAGTCTAACATTATTAAACTCATAATTTGTATCCACAACAAAACTTACTCCACTGCATGGGGTACTAGTAGATACTTTCCCTTTTTTGTTTCTTTTTTTTCTCTCCATATCTGTTTAAGACAAAAGTTTAAAGAAAATCAGTGGTTTTCAGAAGGTTTTCAGAAGAAGAATTGAGAAGAGTTTAGAAGAAGTGGGAGTATAGTTGCGGTATTTATAGGCGGCAGAAACTCGAACGGTAGCGATATTGATTATATCGACAGCGATATAGTGAATTTCGAGCGATAAAGACTTTATCGCTGGCGGTATTGTCAATATCGCTCGCTAGGGAGTCGATCACTCAGCGATTTCCCCATAATGGCGCAAATGGTTTGGCATGCCACCTGGCATGCCAAACACCATTTTTTTGGCATGTGCATAGGAAGAGGCCTAATAATAAGGTCAATGCAACTTGGCATTGCCCAATTAATCTTAGCAAAATACTAAAGTGTTGTCATACTTCTGAAGTGGAAGGACAGCGGAATAGTAAATTAATGAGTTGGCGATTCACCATCTCTGCAACGCAAATTACATCCATTGACTAGCGGTTTGACATTTTTGTGTAGGACATCTTGAGTAGCTATTTGCTTGTGGAATCTTATGTGACCAAGATCTTGTCTAAACACTTTTTTTTTTTTTGATGCCCTAGACTAGTGGTCCCTAGACTACATCCAAACTCCTTAAATTGGAGAGGATTTCAGCAATTACAGGGTTCGAACCCCTACCTCCGCAGTGGGAGGGAGCATGCCAACCACCAGACCACTTGGTGATTTGGTTTTCCGTCAACAAATCCCGTTCTTTTGCAAACCAACAATAAGCGGATTTCATTTCACGGGAAAGATCCTTTTACTATCAATTAACTAAGATAGAGTATCATCTCCAGACCCCACACAAATATCATTAAGATTAAAAATGAGTTCAATGGCTTCGTCTATTTAAGTGTTGGAGAGTCTTCTACTTGAACGAAAGATCAAAGCCCCGCAACTAGCTATGGATTCCGCAAACTGCTTAACAGTCCAGTTCTTACCGGTGGTGATCCTATAAATATGAGGATACTTCAGGTTGACAGTCCAGTTCTTACTAGCAGTGATCCTATAAATATATTCCAAAAATATAACAGTATTCCCATCCCCTGAGTTTGGATTTGAGCAAAGCTTAAAATGGTATAACATATGATAAATGCCTTTCCAACTTTGCATTTGTTGGGAGGTTACTGCTTTACACTTTTAGTTCCCCTGGATCGAATTCCAAGGTAACTCATATTCTTAATAATATAATTTCTTGAGTAGCTAACTTTTCTTCTTGTTTGATTATAAATAGGGTAGTCTTAACCAAGGTTTTTAAATCATAAATTGAATCGTGAATCGTTTTTGAAAATTCGTGAATCGAATCGTATGTTAAATCGTGAATCGTAGATTCATGATCAATTTTTGAATCGTATATTTGCCTATAAAAACTAATGAATAGGTGAAAAGCTCAACAAAATTTACATATGCTTTCCAAATTATTTATAAATAACATGCAAATGCCTTACCAATCACAAAATAAAGCGTGGCTCAGTGGTTAGGGTGTTGTCAATTGCACCCAAGATCGCAGGTTCGACTCTTATCAACATTATTTTTGCGAAACAAAAAAAAAGCGCAGAGATGTGGTTAGATTCATGGGCCAAACGCGTGGACCAGCGTTGACTGGTCCGATTCATGGGCCAAACGCTTCACAGGAACGATTTAGATCGAAATGGAAATATTTAACTCGACTCGTAAATCGTACGAGTTTAAAAACCTTGGTCTTAACACTAGATGAACAAATCAACAACTTTAATATCAGAATAAAAAATGAGTTACAACATCCCAACAACCATCAATGCACCTTGGCTAATTCTATGGTTATTGTTTGTACTATAATTAGGGCTGAACATGGTTTCGGTTTTCCACTGAAACTGAACCAAACCAGACCAATTAGGAAGAAACCAAACCGAACCATTAACTAATGGATTGGTTATGGTGTACAAAGTGGAAAACCGATAGTGTTGGTTTTGGTTTGGTTTGACCTCTAAAACCGAACCAAAAACCATTGGAAAACCGATTAATTTTTAAACTTAATTTCTACTGTTGATTTACAAGTATTAGATTCTACCCATTGATTTAGAGGATAAATAGAAACCCTTAATATAATATTTCATTATGATACTCTCCATCTTTTTCTTTCTCCTTCTCTCAGTCGCCTCCCTTCTCCACCCCAACTACAGCAGCCACTGCTGCTACTCGATTTTCTTCTTCCCGTCTTCCTTTTTTTTTTTTTTTTTTTTTTTTGTCAATAACTAAATTAAGCTATATTATATATCTTCTTTTGATCTCTAGATTTAGAATAATCTTTAACTATTCTTGATATTTATTTTTTGTCTGTAAATTTGTGTAAACCAATACTATCGGCAGCTACGACTTTTTTTGTCTGTAAATTTGTGTAATTTTTTTTTTTGGTTTGACAATATTATTGGTTAAACAAAAACCACTGGGAAAAACCGAAACTGGCTGGAACCATTTGGAAACCGAACCAATGGTTAATGGATTGGCTTGGTTTAGATTTTTAGAAACCGATAGTATTGGTTTCGGTTTTGGTTTGGCTAGAAACCGAACCAAAACCGACCATGAACAACCCTAACTATAATAACTATCTCAAAAACAATCTACAACCTGAATGTTATTAAACACGATTATTACTTGAATGTCCTTCTTGGTCCATATGTGAACTTATGGTGCACGATTTTTATTGACTTATAAGTGCATCTTCTTCTTTGTAAAGGATATGTTTTCACACACTTTTGGTATCTATTCTTGGTGTAAATCCTAACGGAAAAGATTGATTATTCCTCTACTTGTATTTTGCAACTTGGTGCCTTAGAAAAGATGATCACAATACTTGATCCTCGTGATTACATATTGTATGTTGTTTGATTACCATGAGATTGTTCTAAATTTATTTTAGTAACTTGATCTCATGAGAAACTTTTAATGATTGGGTCTTAGCTCATATCTCCTTGCGGGATTGCTAAATCCAACACAGAAAATCATTATCTTTTAAAAAAAGGTCACTGTTGTTGTTCTTTTTGGGAATGACATCAGATGGGGAACTTGTGGTTAATTGTCATATCTTTTTGGGAAGAGAGGATGTGGAATTGTAGAAGATGCTTGTACCTATATATCTCCTTGATGAAGTAGCCGAGTTTTCTTGGTTAAACCGTCTAAACTAAAAGCTGGTATATGTTTTCTAGTTTTGACTTTTTTTTTTTTGATTCATTATGATCCATGTTTTTCTCCTTTGCCAATTTTGTTGAAAAAAAGGGGGAGAATTATTAAGTAGTATCTTAATACAACATATAATTTTCGGAGTGTTATGTAAGGGGGAGTGAGTTATAGTCTATAGGTTCAAATGACGAGGGTACCAAGTACACCACAATCTTTTCGATATCAACCTATAAGTCTTATACCTTGGGTGATTTACTATAGACAGAAACTGTCAAAAGATAGCAACCACAAGCTGGTATACACTTGGTATATAGTTTACTAGTTCGAAACCGAACCTTAACTATATGGATCAACCCAAGTGTTTGGGATTAACGTACACTGTATTTCCTTTTAATTATAACTAAAACAATAATTTTAATTGATATAAGTAAAAGGAAAGACACGACAAGGATTTTGTTAACGAGGAAACCACAAATGCAGAAAAACTCCATGACCTAGTCCATTTTGAATACACTTATGATCAAGTCGTTATACAAAGACACTACCAACTTCGTATAGTTGAGACCAAGTAAACTACCCCTAGTTACCTAGTTCCCTTAGTATCCCTACTTCTACAACGAATCTGTCTAACGCACGTGAATCCTAAGATAGAGTCCACCATCTTAAGTTTCTTGACCTCTCTAAAGGATTTAAGCACTCAACCCTTTTGACCGTCTTCCAAACAAGTAAATGACTAATTTGTTTGGTGACCACTCTCCTATCTCAAGAAATCAATCAGAGAAATGTATGTTGACTGTGGCAAAGGATTTTTCTGTTTAAAATAAATTAAACTCCCTTTTCGGCTTTAGATCTTCCAAGATCTTGATTAAACATGTTAACCATATCGAGTCAATTAGAGATACAGATTCGAGCATCTGAAAAGTACCACCAAATGATAGATTGTCGATCTAAATACAACTATCAATAACAAGTCTATCAAAAGGAAAATTAGTCTAGTCGGATCCCATCCGATCAAGTTTGTGCACGGAGCAAATCATGAAGATACAAATAAAAAAAATCTTCTAGTCTTCAATAGTCTTTTGTACCTACACAATAAAAAAATTGATTGTTGACTTATATGATTAATCACACACAGAACAAAGTCTGTTAACAATGGATGATCACAGGTTAACGTTAATCCCCTGATCTAGTTTGAGTGATCTTATGTCAAAAGAGAAGGCTCTCAAGAATAATCAAACTAGGTGCAATCAAGAGTTAACAACCGTTAGTCAATCAAATCAATAATCAAAAAATAGAATAACAATGCAATTCTAGTTTCTCACTAATGGTACTAGTAGACGCTTCATAATCCCAAAGAAGTATTTAAACTAGCGGACCTAACAGATTTCGCCAAATTAGGTTAATCTATTCTCCAAGATAGTATCACGAGAATACTATTAGTCGGCTACATGAGAAACAAAAAAGGTGAAATTTAACTGGCTCAGGATAAGTTTGTAAGAAGAAAAAAATTCAGTATTTATAAACCAAGGTAGTTTGGATACCAAAGAATTTGCATAATCGAAGATATTCTTAAGCGCAACAAAGCACCTATATTCAATTTTATGAATTCCAGCCAATATCCAACTGTATAACCGAAATATTAACAACTCAATATTAGCTAGCACTTAACTAATACTCCCTTTGTTCCAATTAAGATGATGTTTTAGGGTTATTTTTCTTGTTCTTTTCATTTTATTTTTCATACAACTATCAACAATATCCTAACATTTTATTTGGAACTACAAGTTTATTTTTAAATGCACTAATAACAATTAATGTTTAAAGACTTTTCTTAGGGGCATAGATGGAAAATTTTCATATCTCTCTCCAATTCTTAATCAGTGTGAAAGCTCTCAAACCATCATTTAAAGTGGAACGAAGGGAGTACATCTTTCCATAGATATGTTTTGATTGCTGGTAAAATAAAATATATTAATTTCGAAAATCTCAAAAAGATTCTCTACTCTTCCGGTTTGGGACCCCACCTTGAGTTTCAAGGAATATCTTTGAACAAATTAAGAAATAAGATTTCAGCACATGTTCAAAATTACTCATTATATCCATATCTTGAACTTTCCTATTTTGAATGTTGTTGATGAGATGCTCTTTATTGAGAGCGGAGATATAAAAAGTACAACAACAAATGGTGGAAAGAGTGGCTTTTTAAACTCCCAAAATTCAATAGATGGGGACTTTTGTGGTGAATATTTTTTTTCCATGGGCTCTAGACCCTAATTTAACTACCAATATCCCCATATCTACCAGAACAGTTGAGACTCTATCAGAGGTTGAAGGTTTTACTTTAATGCATGATAGTTTGAAATATGTAACATCTAAAATCCGGCGTATCCACAATAAGCAACTTCAACACACACTTAGGTTTTACTCTCAACTAAGGCGGACATGTGACATGCTTCATACAGGCAGTTTGTCTGAGGTATCACAAGAAGAAGTTGGAGGAATCTTTACCAGAAGAGGAAAACAGGTTACAAAATATCGATGTTTTGCGTCTATTATAATGCCGCGGTCGTGATATAGGCATGAAACTTGCAAAACATATTTATTATAAACATAACCTTAGGCGTTTTTCACTAGTGTTTACACCATGGTGTTCTTTTGGAAAACAAGTTACAAGATGTTTAATATGGCCCTAAATTACTTGTAAATATTTTACCATCCTCATTTGTAGTAGGGATGACGATGATGGATCTCATAAGCCCCGTTTGGGATTGTTTTTTTTTTCTACAAAAACACTTTGTAACCAACTTGTAACAAACTTTTTAGGAAAATAGCGTTTAGTAAACTTTTTTCAAAGCGCTTTTCTCCAAAAGCACTTCTGTTTTAGGCCAACTTTTAAAAGCTACCAAGGAATAGCTTTTAAAAGCAGTAAAAGCAGAAGCTGTGGACCCACTCAATTTTAATTAATTGTTTATCTATTTTAACCTTGTTATTATATTAAAAAGACAAAATCTACCCTTGAATATTTATTTATGTACAATTATTTCACTAATCAAAATTTATTAATTTTTGTTATAAAATAATAATTACAACAACAATAATAATAATAATATTTAAAGGTAAAAATTAAAAATTAAAAATTAAATTAAAAAATTACTCCCTCTGTTCGTTTTTATCTGTCCTAATTTCTACTTTGGTATGTCCATTTTTATCTGTCCGCTCTGTTTATAGACATACTTTTCCCTTAAACTATCAAATATACCCTTTATTTTTATAATCATAAAATCATTTTTAATATTCAAATCTTAAATAATATCACCATATTTATGGAAAAAAAACTTACTCAATATCTTTGTATTAATTGTCATTCCTTTTTTTAAATAAAAACATTTATGAATAGTTATAAAATCCCTAATAAACTTTTACTTATTTTAACACTAATAATTTAGTTTTGGTAATAATATAACATTAAATAGGCTAGTCAAGGGCTAGTCATGACAATTTATAGGATTTACTTAATATCTTGACTTAGTCAAAGCGGACTCTTAATTAGGACGGAGGGAGTAAATGATTAAAAATGAATATGAATAAGAATTATTATTATTTTTTATCTTTATTTAAATAATATTCAAAATAAAAAAATATTTTATTATTAATAGATGTATTTTAAAAAGAATTTTGAACCATGTCTATTTTCGTCATTAGCCACATCAGCACTTCAACATGATAATTTACCGAACAAAATTTACAGTTTGTTGTTTCAACCACACTTTACATATTATAGTTTACCAAACGTCGTACTACTTTATTTTTAAAGCACTGCACAGCAACGCACAACAGAACACAACAGAAAAGCACTTTTATAAAACTCACAGCAATACCAAACTAGGCTATAGATGATCAACAATTGCTTCTTGGTACGAGGTTGATTGGAAGACCCATTTCTGGGTATGGCAAAGCTAGACGAGTTAGTTTCTCGTCTGGATTTATAAGTGACCATTCGAATTTGGTCACCATATGATGTAACACTACCAGTGCTTCAACTCTAGCGAATTCGAGGCCGATGCAAATATGATGTCCTGCTCCGAACGCTAAGTACGAGTAAGAGGGGACAATATTAGACTTGCTATCAAAGCGAGACGGATCAAACTTCGCAGGGTCATTAAATATTTCGTTGTTCATGTGTGTTGAATATGCCACCCAAAATACCTGTCCATCGACAAATTTCAAACTCAACAATTGTAGCAGCATAGTACCAAGAAAGAACTAAAGGTAATTAAAAAATGATAATCAAGTTTTCAGTTTCAAAATTTAAATGATTCGCTGAAATTTTGTTTCTTTCTTATCTGGTAAAAAAACTAAGAAAAAAAAGGATTAAGTTGATTGTTGTCAGGTAAATACTGTTGACCTTGACTACTAAGAACTATTTGATTTTAAGAGAATAATAATGAATCATTTTAGTAGTAGCTTTTTAACTTAACGAAGTTTAGAAGTCAAAAATTAGTTTGAGAATTAAGAGGGTGGTTGAATATAGTTCCAGAGGTTTGAAGTAAAAAAATTTGTGTCGCAAATAATTAGCCTTTTTGCTTATATACGACATTCTCAAATTTTACTCGCAACTAACTTTAAATTTTTTGAAAGTAAAAAATTTTGCTTCGAAAAAAATTAACCTTTTTGCTTCTATACGTCATTCTCAAATTTTATGCCCAACTAATTTTAAACTTCTTTTTTTACCTCCATAGATAAATTCGTTTCGTTTCCAATTGACCTTCACTACTTGCTAAGAAACTACTTCAGCTCTAATAGCTTGTCAGGATAACAAGAGAGGTACTTTTGCTTCTACACAAGCAGAAGTCAATATTAGAAATCAAAAGAAAAAATAACTTCACAAAATGTTAGATTTTTTTGCTTCTAGAAGTCATTTAAAAGTTGTGTACCCAGACTAACCTGTAACTCTTTTGTTTCCGGAAATCAAAAAATGACTTCTTAAATGATATCCAGACACGCTATAAAAGTTTGATTTTCTACCTGCCACCCCTTTGGGATGTCATAACCACCGTAACTAGTGTCCTTCATTACTGTTCTGAAGCTTCCAAAGAAGGGAGGAATGACCCTCATCACTTCTTGTACTACTCTCCAAGTGTATTTCATCTTTGCTACATCGCCCCATGTCAGTCTGTCAGTTTCACCTCCACCTTGTTGTTGTCGCTGCTTTGTTTCTTCTACAATGCTCATTTGCTCTACAAAATTAAGTACTTTTCAGGTATAAACTCGATCGAGTTATACAAAATTTGATAACTAAATGTGAAAGTGCTAGTTGCAAAGATCATGTACAAGAGTAAGTACCTCTGACAACATTATCATAGATCTCGTGGTCTTTAGCCAATTTCCAAATGACCCAAGTCAAGACAGCAGCTGAACTATCATGGCTAGCAATCATCAGAGCAACAAAATTATCAATAACTTCATTCATTGTAATGGGTTCTTCTTGATCACCATTCTCGGCAGCTTCTGTTTCCAATGACAACATGCAAGACAATACATCGTTCATTGGGTTAAGTATCCCTTTCTTGATTTGTTCCTTCCTTTTCTCCATGATTGGCGACATCGTTTTTACAATCCTTTTTCTCGCCTGGATACCTTTTCTGAATGTTGTCCCAGGAAAATTGAACGGTACCGACCACATAGCTTCGAAACAATGTCCGAACTCTTCATACAAGGCTTGTTCAGTTGGATCGTCAGTTATCCCAAACAATATTTGACAAGCCACATGGAACGTTAGTTTCTTCATGAAACTTATTGTAGTGATAGTCAGTCTCCCTTTGGTTTCCTTGTCTATGCGTGCCTTCACCATACCGTCCATATGTTTTATGTGCTGTTGAAGGATATCAGGTTTTAAAAAGCTCATCATGGCACGCCGAAGAGGTTTGTACCTGAAGAATCATTTACAAAAAGTTAAATAGACATATATATATATATATATATATATATAGCTTCCTTCAGGTACATACGATTAACGCGCACTGAACACTGAAATGAACTTGTGTCATATACCTCTTAGTTCCCGAGACTTCAAAGAGATTGTGTTTACCCATGATAGCAGCGATCGTAAACGGTTGCCTAGGAGCAAGAACTTCAGTCTCGGCACCAAGTACAAATTTGGAACCGGCACGACCAGTTATAAACACAGTAGGTCCGCCCATGAGAGAAGTTTTGAAGATAGGACCGTATTTGGCAACCCTCTCTTCGACCCATTCCTGCCCACGATTATCCTTTTGAGCTTTAACAAAACTCAAACTCTCTCCAATTACTGGGAGAAAACCCATCGATCCATTCGGGTAGTTCTTAGTTGAATCTCTCTTATGTTTTCTGACCAATTTGAAAAGAAACAGAAGAGTAATAACACTCACTACTATCAACACCGGAAATGTAGACATAACTAACAGTGCAAGGTTTACAACTTCCTACTGACAGTTGCTATAGCCACAACACCAGTCCTGCTATGTATTTATAGTAGAATATATATTTGATCTCTTCCCACTTTCATTCATTTCTTTTTTTAAGGAACCCAAAGTGGGCAATTTATTAATAGGAGAAAAGAAAGGAGGGGCATTAAAACCTGACGTCCATTACACCATAGATAATCTAAGGTGGAAAAGTCCACCAGCTAGCCTCAGCTACAATGATCCATACTGATCAAGATCAATTCCGTTGACTGCTTGCTTGTCTCGACTCTTGTGTCAGAAACTTGTGCTAGATGTCAGCGTTATTTGTAATTTGCTGATCGAACATATTAATATACTCGAGTAACGAAGATTAAAACGTCTTATTTGATCGTCACAAGAAAGAAGATTAACATTAAGTAATTTTGGAGGTGCAATATTTTAACTTTTGTTAAGGTCGAATTTTAGAGTTTGTTACAGTTTGGTCATATATCTTTGCCATCACAACGCGTTTGGTTCAAGGAATTGGATTCCCAGAATGTGACCAATTCCTTAGTCTAAACCAACTTGAAAATTTTGATTCTTAGGATTTTCATTGCATTGGTCTAGTAATGCAATGGAATTGGATTTTCAAGGTAAAAACAAAAGAAATTGGATTACCTTAACCAAACGCTAATTTTTTGGAATTGAATCCAATTTCATAGAATTCAATTCCAAGAATTGGATTACCCCATAATTGAATTCCTAGTAATCCAATTCTTCCAACCAAACCCGGTGTCAATGCGAATTAGAATAAAAGGGTACGATGACGGTGGCAGTAGTAAGTATGAGTTTGAACGAACTTTGATTAATAATCCTACCAAAATAATACTCCATCATAGTAATTAATGTATTTTTGACCGTAATGCTAATGTTACTAATGCATATCTTGAATAACCTTAGACCACGAGCTGCACGCTTACTTACGTCAATGTCTCTTCTCTGTGCTTCTTCAATGTGACATCTTCCGATGGAAGACAAATTCACGATGGGGATGGGCGTGCATGCAATCAGATGGTAACATTTCTTTATATAAAAACAGAATTTTTTCGAGCGACGTGGTTAATCGGAGCTTCTGGTTGATTCTGGCCCACCATTCTAAATTTCAGCCAATAGAATTTCAAGATAATCTTTTGGGCCCACGAAATAATCACATGAAAGAAAATAATTGCCTAAAATTACTAAATCTTATTTAATCTCGAAAAAGTAACAAAATAAATATAGACAAATTCAACATTTGCAAAAAAAAAAAAAAAAAAAAAACGATTTCATCATATCACAATAAAATTAAATATGCAATATTCATCATAAGGAATATATTTGCGAAACCATGTCACAATAAAATTAAATATGCAATATTCATCATGATTTCATCATAAAATTAAATCAATCATATGAATTTTAAAAAAAAATGTCCAATGTCCATTTACAGTTTTTATAATAAAATCCGTCTAATTACAACTCCAAACTACTGGTAAAATAAAATACTTGCAAGGACACTTTCAGTTGGTATTAAATAACTGGATCATTGATAGAATTTAGAAAAAAAATTACCTGATTTGTTTGTGGATGTCACACATGAATCGAGTAATCTTCTTTCGAGGGCTTATAAAAGGGTTTGTTAATCCTGTAGAAATAAAAATAATACAGAATCATTAAGAATAAAAATCACCAAACAATAAAATTTGCAGAGAGGAAAAAAAAAAGAATCATTATCAGCGACAAAAAAAAAAAACTTCACTGGAATGGAAAAAATATCAAAATATTGTTTAATATTGTGTAATTTCATAATTAAGAAAATTACAAGTAATTATATATTTTATTTTAATTATATAATTGTTTTTTATATTTTTCTTATGAAAAGCAAAAAAATAAAAATATATAGTATTTCTGGAAAAAAAATTACAAGCAAATGGTAGCTATCCAAAAAAAAAAGGTAATCATTCCATAAAAAAAAAGAAAAAGATATTCAATAATTTTTGGACAAAAATACTGAAATGAGTAAATGTGATTATTCAAAAATATAGTAGCTAACCATGATTATATGAATCTTTATGATATCCATAGATATTATTTCCGAAAGATCTTTTTTTTTTTATGGAATTAATAGGCTTGGTGACTCTCTATATAAAGTATTCGAGAAAAGCTGAAACTCCGTTGTTTTGGCGCCGCCACTCTGTCTCTCTTCCGATGTTTTTCTTCTTCGATTTTTTAGGGTTTTGCTGTCGGGTAAGAAAGTAGCCGCAAATATTTTTTTCATCTAATGATTGTCATGCCGTGTAGAAATTGGTGAATCTCTTTGTCTCAATTCAAATCTTAGTGTATTCATATTATGATTGTGAAACTGTTGTTAGGCCTATTCCTATGCACATGCCAAAAAAATGGTGTTTGGCATGTGCCACTATGGGAAAACCGCTGAGCAGTCGATATTCTATCGAGCGATATTCACAATATCGACAGTGATAAAGACATTATCGACAGCGATAAAGACTTTATCGCTGTCGATATTGTGAATATCGCCCGATAAAAATAATAACGCTGGCGGTACAATGGTTATCGCCAAGTAGTTATTCTGCAACGGCTAGTTCCCCCTATGGTTCCTATATATACGCCATTTTACCTCGACAGAAAACTCACACCTGCTTCTAAAGATATTACTCCTTTATTCTCAATTTTAAGCTTCATTACAATGTCGAGATCCAATGACGAAAGGGATATTGTAATGAATAGGTTCAGGTTACAGCAAGAAAGTTATCGTATGGGGTTGCAAGAAATTGACGAAGAGGAAGCCGAAGATGAGAAACTAATCGAAATTTTGATGCTTGTACATACGGGTCAAATACCAAGAGTTCCAGAGCCCAAAGAAGTATTATCAAGAAGATATACGTATCGAGGGAGGGAATTTTACCATCGAAGCTCATGCACGATTATTTTCTTCCCAATTGTGTGTATCACGATCAAGATTTTCAAGGTCGATTCCGCATGCCTCGTCATCTGGTGAAAAAGATTATTGAAGAGCTTTGTCGAGTGGAACCTCAATTCAATTATCAGTTTGATGCACTGAATATTAGAGGTCATAGTCCCGAACAAAAAGTTACTTCGGCTTTAAGGATTCTAGGTTATGGCACTCCAGCGGATGCGAATGATGAGTACCTTCGTATGGGTAAAAAAACTTCTTACACTTACCTTTCATTGTTCTGTGAAGTAATGATTAATCATTTTTGTCCAACATATTTATGAAAACCAACCGACGAAGATGTTAGACAAATATTAAGGGAGAATGAGGAAAGGGGATTCCCAGGAATGCTAGGTAGTCTCGATTGTATGCATTGGGTATGGCATGGATGCCCCTGTTTATTGGGGTGGTCAATATAAAGGTCATTATCCAAAACCAACGGTTATCTAAGCTCTTGCTTCTTACGATTGTTGGATATGGCACGCTTTTTTGGTCTTCCGGGTTCACAAAATGATATTAATGTTTTGCACAAGTCGCCTCTGTTTGAAGATTTGAAATAAGGAATTTCTCCATCAATCGGTTTCATGATCAACGGCCATCGGTACACTCATGGCTATTATCTTGCGAGATGGTATCTACCCAAAATGGTCTACCTTGGTTCAATGCTACCACGCCTCCTATTTGGTGCATTGGGCCGTTCATACTGAGATATTTTAACGATGCCCAAATGGCAACCGAGGAAGGATGTGGGAACGCGCTTTTGGAATTTTGAAGAGGAAGTTCGCTATCATTTGTGGCCCATATCGTGGGTTGAGTCCTCGTGAAATGCACAAGACTATGCTCACTTGCATAATTCTTCATAACATGGTAATTCAGAAACTAGGCGTGATTCGGATTGGATTAACTATGATGATGAAGATTTGAGGCCGGAGATTCGACCGAAAGAGGCCTCCCGCAAGGAATTATGGTCAAATGACTAACTACATTGAACCGTAATTTGTATGACCAGTTAAGAGATGATACGAGATTGAATCTTTGGGCGAGCATGGAAGATGATTTTATGTATTTTTCTTAATGTTTTAGCTTGGTTTAAGTTATGTTATGTATTGTTATTTTTCTAATTAATAAACTTCAACATTTCATTTTAAACTAATTTTAATTGGAATGCATAACAACATATCAAATTAAAACTTAAACTAAAACATTAAAACTTAAACTGCTACATTAAATTAGTACTAAACTAGTACATTAATAATTTAGAGGAATTATTTCATCAAACTCATCATCAGTTCCATCATCATCATCTTCTTCATCACGGTTGTTAGTAAATCCAGCTTGCTTTTCAATCGTAGCTTGAATCTGTCAAATTCGATTTGCCATACATGTTTTTGTTGGGCGTTCATAATTGAGGTGTTAGCTTGAAGAATGTTATGCTTGTCATAGTCAAACTGGAAATTTTCTTGAGAAAGACGACTTTTCTTACTCTCCCGGTTTTGAATTTTCCTTTGAATGGATCTTTCCTTCGCGACGGTCTTTTGATGATCCATAAACTCTGCTATGTTAAATCCTACGGAACTCCCTCCTTCTTGAGCTAATTTTCTAGCCAGTTTTTTCCGATTCCTCCCTGGAAGTTTTCCCTTATTATTACCATCAACATAATTATTGAAAACTAGGTTGGAATTTGAGCTTGTAGGGGTATCTGGTGAAGAATTTGATGGACCTTGTGAAAATGGTGAAGAATTTGGTGTTGAGGGAGAAGAATTATATGGTGACTTTTCAGGTACTATTTGATTATTTGCTAAGTAATCGGGATTATATTTGTTCAAACCCTTCAAAATATGATAACAACTTTCGAAAGCAAACTGTTTACCATGTTTTCGTTGCCAATCTGTACGAACCTCTCTTTCAAAATCAACATCATTCTGACCAATGTCCTTTCCTTTTCTCTTGGCTTGCATTATCAATGTAACATAAGCGGCTACTTCCAGGTTGATTACAATGAAGTGTTCTGACAATCCTTTTGCTTCACAACTATTGATGTTCATGGTTTGTTCTTCATATTTTTGAAATATATTATCCCACATGGTGTTACCATGTTGTTGTGCACCACCGATACAATCTTGGGTAAAAAAAACATAATTACGACAAATACATTCATCTTCTATCATGCTGTATTTTGCACCATGGACTCGGTTCTTCTTACCTTTGCCTTGAGTTTGGGCTTGTGAATCCATTTTACAAGAAAATATAATTGTAGAGGAGTTGTGATAGTTTTAGATTTGAAAAAGATTGAGAAATTAAGAAATTCCAGAGAGATTTAGAATTTTTGGTGTGAGTTCATATGAGTTTGAAATCAGGTATTTATAGAGGGGGGAAATTGTAGCCGTTAGATGATGATCTGGTCAGCGATTATCATAATAGCGAGCGATATCTTGACTGTCGCTGGCGATTGGAAGACCATCGAGCGGTTTCTTGTCGACCATCGAGCGACCAAGACTCTATCGTCATTGGAGGAGACTGTCGTGTATGCCTATATGCCAGAAATAACATATTGGCATATGAGGTTGGCAGTTTGGCATACCCATAGTGGGTGCATATATGCCAAATATCATGTTTTGGCATGTGCATAGGAAGAGGCCTTATCAACAGGTTTTGTTGAATATTTTCTTTGAAGCATGTTACATTAATCGAATGTGTATTTTGTTTGTTTGTTTGTTTTGGAGTTAGAATTATCATGTGTGTATCCCAAGAAATTCTAATCGACATCATTTTCTCTCCTATTCATGTTCTTTCTTATAATTTGATTGTTGTACATATGGAATATATTAAAAAATAACTTTATTTCAGTTGTTTTTTTAGTTTTTTGTATTTTATTAATTGTTTACCGCAGAATAATCTTTTGAGCGAGTGTTGCTTTTGGTGCTCACTATTCCTAATCACAATCATAAGGTAGTACTTAATTTTTTATATTTCTCTTTTTCTCATGTCACCATTGATTTTTTTGGAATCCACTCCAAAAATTGAAACAATATGCGGGAAGATATGCAGGAGATTCTCGATAATGTATTTTTTTACAAAAATATATTGTAAAAAGTAAACGTGGGTGCCCAAAAACATGTTTCAATTTGGGTATGATGGAAAATCTAATAAAATTGGAAACAAATGATTTTTTTCTATTATTTACCCGTAATATCGTATCAATTTTCTTATAAATTTTTAGTTTAACACATAGCAATATATTTACGAATTAGGTCAAGAATCATAAAATAAGTACTAATGAAGATTAATATGCTAACCAAAAATAATAAAATTGTGGATATATTTAGATCTTGACAAGCATAATTCTCAAAAAAAAGCGTTTATTTTTTAGGCTTATAGTATCTCTATGCGTACGCAAAAGCCAAAACTCCCATATTGTTTTGCCCCGCTTCTCGCTTTAAACGGGTTTTGTTGACTGTTTTTTTTTTTTTTTTTTTTTTTGAGCATGCTTTGTTAACTGATATGTGCATTTTTTTTATTTTGCAGTTGAATTACCATAGGTGTGTATCCCAAGAAATTGTAATCGACGTCTTTTCTCCTATTTATGTTGTTTCTTTTAAACTGGTTGTTGTGACGAAATATATTAGAAATAACTTTATTTCTGCTGATCTTTTAGTTTTTTTGGTATTTTATAAATTGTTTGCTACAGAATAATCGTTTGAGTGGGTGTTGCTTTTGGTGCTCATTATTCCTAATCACAATCATAAGGTAGTACTTAATTTTTTTTTTAAAAAAAATTTCCTCATGCTACTGTTGATTTTTCTAGAATCCATTCCAAGAATGACTTGTTAGCTTTTGGTCTTAAATGCTCAATTTGATAAGGTTTATGCCCGTAATAATCATTTGGTTAAACTAAGGTTCCAATTGCAATATGTTCTTTTACTCTACTTGTTTAGCTATTCTCTATTTATTATATTGGGGTCCGAAGATTTATCACTAACACGAAGTAAGTTGTAAAATATAAAGAAACAAGGAAATTACAAGTGTATTGATGTGCCTCTCACCTAGTATATATATTCGATCAGGTAGATAACTTTTTAATGTAAAGCCTACACTAGTGGAAAATGGGTACTTAGCAACCCTTTTCAGAGACCCTTGTTGACTGTAGTTAAACCGTTGACCAAAGATAGCGGTCTCTCGGTTTGGTAAAAACACGGAAAAATTCCGAGAGGCTAATTAGCCGTCTCTGAACTAGAAAAGTTATTTACTATTTTGCCATCAAGGAGCTACCGGTTCGACGACCCTCGACCTCCGCTTCGCATCTCCGGTCGCTTCCATTTTGCACGGTCAAGATTGAACTTCGTATTATCGAGCCTATATATACCTCGATATCTTTCTCTCACTTCACTTTTCCCAAACCTTATCCGCAAAAGAACTCTTCCTTCACCACCACCACGAACCAGAGTTCACCATGAATGTTTTCACTTGAAAAGCTAATAGAAACCTAATGGAAACTCGATAAAGCTTCACATATCTTTATTTTGTGCAGGGTTTGATTTTTCAAACAACATCAGGTAAAGTTAGGGTTTGAATTCAAGTTCTCTTATTTTCTTTTCTTATAACTTTATTTTTTGATCTGGTTGATTTCTCTTCATTGGGTTTTAACCATATTTCGATTATTGGTTGATTTCAGGTTGATTTCTCAATTTGGTGCTGTTATTAATTAGGGTTTGATTTTACAAACTTCATCAGGTACAAAATTTGGGTTTTAATTTTTTTTTTCTTTTCTTTCAACTTGATTTTATATTCGGGTCTAGGTAATTGGTGGATATGTTTAATTGTAACTGATTTTGATGTGAAAGTTTTATCTGAATTCGGGGTTGGTTTAGATTCAGTTGTTAACTGATTTAGTTGCTGACTGATTTTGTCTCAATTGATATGGATGGATCCTCTGGTAGATACTTGGAATGGTAGATTAAATATTCTGATTTTTACTTAACATATGAAACTTGATTTCTTAATTGTAGTAGTTTGGATTTCATGAATTGAGTAGCATATTCTTATTGAAGGAGAAGTGAGATTTATGAAGTCTATATATCTACAGACTACCACCTTTACTGTTGTCACATTGTGGGTACTGATGATATCCTGTGCTATAATATAAGTAATTGATTAGTTCATATATATTATATCAGTCCCACCATTTTTCTTGGTTAGCAGGTCATACCATCTCTATCCGTCATATTACAAATTTTCTTGTACTTGACTCGAAAGGTATATATATATATGCTTAGGTATTTTTGCAGTCTTCTGCTTGTGAAAGTGATGTTAAGACTCTGAGAAAAAAGTGATAGGAACTGTGTTAGGTGTCAAATATTGGGATGGGTTGGTAATTTCTGTGTGAATTTGTCATCTTTTAGTTCAAGTTATAGATGGTTTTCATTGAATGTACCATAAATATTGCGTATCTAACGTGGTTCGCTAATTTTAGCTTATGATTTTATTACTTAATATGTTCAATTTGTTATCTCAGTATAAGCTAGAAACCGTAGACAATATGACTAGTTGTTACATTTTTGTATCGCATTTTTATTCTCGGTACTACTTTAATAAATTTAGAAAGCTTGCATCATATGGGTATGTAAAAAAATATATTTCAAACTGTTAACATGAGAAGTTTAACCTTTATCTTTCATTACCATGATTTTTAGGTCTCTCTTTTGTTTTCAGTGAATGATTTTAGGGAATGAATGATCTGTTTGCATTCCCTATGAGCATATGTAGTGTCCAAATCTGATAAACGTTAAGGTCTCTGTCTGTCAATCGTGATAAATATTCATATCTGATGCCTAAATATTCACCTTAGCTTCTACCGTGAAAAATGTTATTCTGCATCTTTATTACATGAATTTGATAATAGGTGAGTGTGCCATTGTCCAACACAAGCAACATATTTCATAGCTTATAGATTAGTTCAACATTTTATTCTTTGTAAGGAATGTTATTTGCATCATTTGACCTTTTCTAAACTTTAACTTGTTCACAGGCTGATCCTTTTGACAAGTTCCTCAATTGGAAAATCCTTGAGCAAGGTTGACAGAATCGATTCATCTGGATTTGGTGTTTGATGAGGAGGAAAATGAAATTGTTTTTAAATTATTGAGCAGTGGTTTTAAAGTGCATCTTACTGGTTACCATGATGGAAACGGTAATGGTGGATATCAAGGTGAATCCTATGTTTCTTTTCTTTTGTCTTTAGCTTATGTCTTGTATCAAGAATGAGTATTTAGGGCTTGTTCTTGGATATTTTCTACTTTTACTTGGTTTAGGATAGAATAGTTCTCATGGTTAATGTTATATTCTGGTTATAGAGTTATGAAGCAGCATCTGAAGCAAACAAGGAAAGAGATGATCCCAAAATAAGGAGGAGAAGGAAGTCGAGGCCAAGAAATACGATGACGTAAAGGTAACTGGTTGTTTTGCTTTAATCCAGGATGATGCGGCTTGACTTCTTTAGATGTAGCCTACACTCACTCTTACAAGGCCCATGAGACTTGACTTTGAAACAGCTAACCGTGTTCGCTCTTACAAATTGAAAAGCGCAGCCGAGCTTGAGGAGCTTGAATAAAAAGGTCGATTAGTTTAGATTTCTTAGTTTTTGATACCAGCATGTGAGGTTGAGATAACATTTATTATTATTAGTATTAATGAGTTTAAGTATTTACTGTTGCTCAAAACGTCAGGTGACGAAGCCTCGGGAGTTCCACTTTGCAACTATGAATGGGTTCTTCCTGCAAGAACAATTTTTGAGTTGTTTGACAAGGTAAAGATACCATAATCACTTTTCTCTTCTTCTTTTGTGAAATTATCTATCTATAATTGGATACAATCATTATCTAAAATGTTCTCTTACAACTTTCATTGAACTCGGAAAGGTCATCGCAATGAGCAACTACTTCCGAGGCTTACAACACCAAACCCATTTCATCTCGTGAGGTACGAGATTGAACCATTTTATCGTCAAGGTTTGTGGTCTTATCATTTTTTTGCCCTATAACCAGATATATGGATGAATTTAGTTGCACCAATGTCCTACACTTCAAATTTTCTTGATCATGCTCACAAGTCCCTCTCATCTAGTTCAGTTTGAATGAAGTGCTAATGGGTGTTGTAACTATTTTGAGATTCATATTTGTTTGGAACATTGCTCACAAGTCCCTTCAAATTTGATGCTTATGAATTGTAGTCGCCGCATTTGGGGTTCTTGTAATACCGGTGGGCTTGTGAGCCGTTTTTTGTCTTAATTTAGGAGTTCAATTTTGTGCACACCAAAATGCCAATGGTTTGATTATCTATTACTTTCCTTAGGAAGATCTGTATTTTTTTTTTTAGTAAAATAGTCCAATACTGAGGAAGAAAACAATTCAACCACCAGCAATTGTACTGCCTTATCTTTATACTGCTTTATTCACTTTGTTTGTGACTTGACCTTATGTTAAAAGAGATTATGAAGTATACTCTGTAACTTATTTTGTTCTACCGTGTATTAAGAACTGAATAAAGTCATTGTATTGATGTTGATTTGCTTTGCAGGAACGATGTTCTTGACGTATGTGAACCAGTGAAACAACACATTGCTCTACTTGATATATGAAGTATTGGCAAAGTTCATCATCAGAGGAGCCTATTGTTTTGTTGTTAGCTAGCTTGGAAATGTATTTTTCGGAACTCATAGTTTCATCATTTTTTGTGTAATTTGAAACCCAATGGATAAAATGAATGAATGTTCAAATTCTCGTTTTGATTATTAATTTCAGTTAAATTTGAAGTTGCACTTGAATATCAGTTAAATTTGAGTTGCATTTGAATTTCAATTAAATTTGAGTTCGCATTTGAATTTCGGTTTGACATTAATTTGACTTTACCGTAGTTTGACTTAACTTGACTTGACTGTTTGACTAAAATGCCGTAAGATTATTTGATTGACCATTCGACATTTGGTGATCCAATCTGTATTTTTATATATATTATAATTCAAATCTACAACCAAAGATCATGTCAAGATCTAGTGATCGTAAGAAGTGTCTCATTCGAGAGACCCACGCAATAAGGGTCTTGCAATTAAAAAGTGCTTTATAAACGACCCATTCAGAGAACCCTAGAATAGGTCGTTTAACTCGTATATATGACGTGTCCTGGCGGTTGCAGAATTGTTGTTTTCCACTAGTGCTGCAAGTCGTTTTCCTGATAATTAAACTACCAAAGGTAAATTAACTTGATAAAAAAACGTGATACATCACCTTAGATCAGGAAAAAGCATCTTCATAGAGGATGTCGGAGAGACTCTCGTTCCCAAAAATTTCTACGAACTTCATGTCTTCCTGGTTCACACTGAGCTGAGCAAGAAACTCTGCAGCTCTGTTACGTGGGCTAGAAACAGGTTGCACCACGAAGCATTTCACACCACTAATGTAAAGCTGGTTAAGAACAGATATAATATCTGAAGTGAGACGATAAATCTTCTCAATATCACCATCTTCAGGACGACATACTGACTTCAAGTCGCTTTTAGTTACCAAATAACTCCCGGATACTGAACCTCTATAGTAAGGATCCCAGATACCTGAGATGAAACTGTACATATGTTTCGAAGGAACGTAGAGGTAAAATTGTGACAGACGGTACTTAACAGCAATTTTGGTACCGAGTGCCACCCCCTTTTAACCAGGTGTAAAAGGTAGAAACACTGTCTTCACGAGAGAGAGATTGACAGCTGGCAACTACTGGCATCTTTTGGGAATCACGTAAGATAGCCCCACATCCTTCACCAATGGAACCATAGATATGAATTGATAAATGCATTTTTTCAGATTGTACCTGGGACCTAATTGCATCATCATTATCAAGATCCCAAATCTTTCGTGCTCTCTCAATCCACTCATGCTTTGATAGAAGATAAACTTCGTCAACTTCTACTTTCATTTTCCTGATAAAGAAACAAAGTTATACTGTAATAAGCAGTGGTAATTACATGCGAAATAAAAATAAAACTTGCCTCATATATGTTATTCTACTACTCCCTCCGTTCTTTTTTAATAGGCTGGTTTTGTTTTGTGAGAAAATTAAGGAAATTAAGAGAACTAATCATTGCAAGTGGTCCTCATGATCTTCATGATAAAAAGTGAAGTGAAATGGTGAGTAAATGACATCATCGTTAACAAAAGTAAAGTGAAATGGTCTCATTTATGACACTAAATCAAAAGAAGTTAAAGAAAAGAAATTAAGGAAAATTAAAGTTACATTTGACTTTCCCAATTAGGAAACCAGCTTATTTTTTTGAAATATTTATTTATAAAAACCAGCCTATTATTTAAGAACTAGTAAGGATACGTTTATCTGAGAAGCAAAATCGAGAAATAATTGCATAGGGTAACTGGTTTATTTGAAAGTACAGATGCAGAGTAGTCTTTTAAGGGATTCAGCCTGACCCTAAAGTGCTAATCTCCTATATCAGAGACCAAATTTCATACCTTGTTAAAGTCCCAAGCAGGGATACTCATGAGAAAGGACAATATTTAATGTGACATTGGTCATCCAGGTTTTAAAACAAGCGAAATGATGTATCGGGTATCGGAAAATTATGTTTTAATAGATGCGGCTTTTGATAAGAAACAGAAAAATATGCTTATGATAAAATTAATAAAGAAGGATTGACAGTTTCGCAGGAGGTAATGGCTGGTGCACCAGTGCTAGGGAAGCAGAGGCAAGAGATCGCAAAGAAGCAACACGATGGGCAAATGGGCTAGATCGATTAGTATTGCTGAATGATAACAAGAATCTTGTGAACTTCCTTGCTGAAGGAGTGTGTTCTGTAGAGTAAAGAAGAAGATCTATGTTGCTACATACAAGAAGAAGACTGAAGGATGTTTTTACTAGTATCTCCTAATACGTTAATCGAATGTAATAATTATGCAGACAAATTAGTACGTACTAAACTTAATAGTATGCAGATATCGTCTACAGATGTGCACCAAGGTAGACGATATCAAGAAGCAAAAAAGGACTAGTAATGACACTCATTCTTGCTTTAATTTTTACCTATATCGTTCAACTGCTTCCTCAAAACTGCGGGCAAGCTTAATGTTCTCTCTTGTCGATCTGCAAACTTGCCTCTCTATGCCCATAGCTTCAGCATCAGCTAGCTGCATAGCATCTTCCTTGTCCATCTGCTGCATAGCGTCTACTAATGCAAACAGTATCTAAAACTGAAATCAAGAAAAGGAAGAAATAACAACAAATCAGAGGAACCTAAATTAAATTCTAGACCTAAAACACTTTTGCGAAACCGGTGAAACGGAAGTCTTCCTCTGTCTCCCTCCCGGTTAGGATCCGAGACCGGAACTAGGGGATCTAATACTAAAGATAAATAAACTGATCGTTTGAGTTAGCGATCACCCACCTAGATTAATTTAAAACTTACGATTTGAATGAATTTTTACACTAGAACAAACTATATATTTATAGTGAACTGTAATAAATTAATTCCAAAAATAACTAGATTCTTAATTGGTGTCGGTATCCGAACACCAAGTTGTATCCAAAAATATGGAGTATGACCGCGCAGGGGCCGACGAAATGACGGACTTATCAGACATCACTCTTCCTCGTAACCACATTTTTTGCACACAAATATCGACACTAAATAAGCGGCACTGATGTCTGAAGTGCATCGGATATCAATGAATTTAAGATTTTAGCTTATTATCTATTTATGAATTCAAATACCCAATACGGTTCGATGGACACGAGTGCAAGGATGAAACTGGGTTTGGGGATGATTAGTTTTGTGGAAATTTCTGAGGAACCCAAGTTTGGTTCCTCTCTCTTTGAGGAACCCATCATTAAGATTGTATATATTTGTAGCCCAAAACATAAGATATACGGTTAAGATTAATAGATCTATGTTGAATTTGGATTTTCAAACTTTTAACATTACTAAATTAACCTTTATCCATTACGTAAAAAAACTAAAAATAGAAAATCACTAATTTAGGGTCAAATGGTTATGGCGTATTTATGGGCGTTACGGGCGGATCTTACTTGAGCTCGAATTATTTTCACTTCTATTAAAACGGTAGTATGTGATCACACCGACCAATTAGGTTTAGATAAGGATAATCAAGATTTGCTAACATATATACCTTAACATTAATGACAAGTATCAATTACGTGTCATGTGCATGCTAACATATATATACTCAGTTGCGTAACTCCATGCGAGTCATGAAAGAACAGAATGACTATTCACGCTCAAGAGTTTAATCGCTGGGGGACTCCCCCAACACCTTCTTCCTTGCTCGACTTGTTTAGTATTAATTTCTTAGTTGTTTCTTCTTTTTGTTTTCCTCTTTTTTCTTTTCTAATATCAAAAAATAATAATTTCTTTTTCTCACTTGATCTTTTTTTTCCAAAAGTTGATGATTGGGATTATTAATAGGTGAAAAATAGAATTTTTATTAAAAAATTATTATTTTCACCAATCACACCACACTATTATGGATAAAAACTAAAGATTTCACTGAAAACTAGAATTTTCACAAAATATAATACTTGTGAAAATGGGAAGTTTCACTAATTGCCACTTTTGAAAACTTGAATTACGCGTGGGTTATTGCTGACCCACATCAAAATGACATCCTTTGTGTTTCATTGTACCAAAACAGAATGGTTAGTCATTGCTACACCTTTTACAACTATCTGCAGGAAAATATTTTTATTGTCGTATCGAATGGGATTACATGATGCTTCGAGCTTAAACTTATACAACATACATTTCCTTTAGGAAAATTGAACTCATGTACCAAAAACGGATTGACTGTCTAAAACCATATCGTTGCGTACTTGTTGAGTATTTTAGCAAGACATACATATGCAAAAGACCTGCAATTGTGAAATGAGATTTATAATACTCATAGGTTTTTTAGTATCTTCGATGCCTCATCAATGTGCTTCTCAGGTTGGCACTGATTGTTATAAAGGAACTTAAGCATGTATTCCATGTAATGTTCCGAATAGATGAGAATCATGAGATGGTACTCCCCATTCTTTTCTGACCTTGTTACCCTCGTCAGTTAGTAATATGTATGGAAGCCTGAATTTCTTCCCAAATGCCTGTAACAACAATAATGAAATTTTCAGTCAACGGGTTTGAACAAATATGCATTTCTTTTAGTGTGAAACTCACACCGATAGAGGCGGTTTCTATAGTTCCTACTACTAGTACGAGTTGGAAAACAAACAATATACAAAGAAAACGTAACATTAACTAACCGGAAGAACTCATAATTACCTTATGTGAGTCCAGACCGTCACCACTAATTCCGAGTCACTAATTTTTCTTGAACTTCTCCTAAGAAGCCCTAAACGCGGAGGCCTATGTGATCATAGGGAATACACTTAAAAATGTCGGAACAAATGCTCGTCCAGTCTTTTAAACTGCTTGGTAGGGAGCCAAAATTAGTTTTCACATTTCAGATTAATCAATTTGAAGTAATTGCTTCTAATGGAATGTAATACAGTCCATGTAAGTGATACTTAGACCATGTTTGGGGCAATAAGATATGATATATATTGGTGGAGGAGGCATCTTTATCCTGAGACTCTGGAATTTATATATGATATCTAGGGAAAGACGTTTTCTCCCGAAACAGTTCCCTGTTTAGAATATGCCTCCTGTTTTCAAGGTCAGGGAAGAGGTCGCAAATGATCGTAATTTTCTACGAAAAGCTTTGTTGAGTCCGGGACAGATAAAATGTTTATCAATTTGTTAATTATCACTAAATATGCATTGGATGATAACATCAATTATCAAAACTTTAGTAAATGAAAACATCAATTAGCACATCATAAACAGGGGATAGGTTCATCTATCACAATTTTAGTAAATGAAAACAAAGATTATCACATCAAAATCAGGGATAAGTACATTTATCACAATTTTAGAAAATGAAAACACCAATTATCACATCAATATTCAGGGATAAGTACATCTATCAGAATATTTGATCCGTCAATGAAAGTAAATAAGTTACTTATCAACTAAATTATTAAAAATCACATCCGCGAAAAAAACAACAACTGCCATTTACCTTTTTTTATTACCCTTGCTTGTGTCGGTGTTTAGCACCATCTTTAGTTGTTGTTGGATCTCCGGTTTACTTTTTCTTCTTTAATTTTTGGGAAGCAAGAACTGGATTTTTAGCATCAACCTCTACCACCAAGTTTTGACATGTCTCACTTATCCCTTTCGCTAAGAAAGGGGAAACAAAAATTGGTGATTAATCTGATTATGAAGGAGTCAAACAAAGCAAAACAAGAAAACTTTCACCTGAAAACGATCGCAATCATAAAGAAGGGAAAAACAAGGAAAAAACATAACAAACATTAACTGAGCACAATCTATTAATCTTTGAACTTACCCAATCATAAAGAAAACATTACATCCAAAATTATCACACAATTAGATAATGCATGGGTTATCGAACAATAATCAATTAATCTACCCATCGATAATTATTTTTCAACCACATATTAATGGTGATAAATTCAATTTCACTAAAAGTAGATAAGAATCTTACCGAACAATATGAAAACTGTGATAATAGGGTTTCTATGTTTTGGATTATGGTAAACGGTGAAAATACAAGAGCTCTGATTATTTTTTAGCTTGAAGAAAGAAGAACCAAATGAAGAAAAAGATTTCGCAGATAATAAAAGAGAAAATGAGGAGTCGATGAAAACTATGTAAGCTTGATTGTTGGGATTTTCCTATATTCTTGCCTCTTTACAGTTTTCACGGAAGATCTGTTTTTCACAGTTTTCATGGAAGAACAAATTAAAAGAAAAAGTAAAAAAGGAATTAAAATCAGATATTAAAAGAAGATAATTACTATCGTAAAAGGTTAATATAGTAACATTAGTAGTCTTATAACTAATTATGGGGTTAGAATATAAAGTATCTTAATGATGGGTTTATCGAAAAGAAAAAACATCAAATGGGCTACAAATAATTTCCCCCGATTAGTTTTTGTCGAGTTTGGGATGGAATAAGAATTAGATTGCTTCCATAAGGTAAGAACTGAATGGTGAAGTTGGCAGTGTCCGATGATTGACGGTGTTTTATTAGATTCGAAACCGTTTTGCGAGAAATAACCAGGAATTGGGGAGATTTGTTGGTTAACTACTAATCGTTGTTTTGGGAAGTAATTTACGCCGATTTTTATAATATTTTGATGATTTTTTTTTACAAAATTGGTCAATTAACCCAATGACAATTTCTGGGTGAAAAAGACATGTAAAATTTGATACTGTTTAAATGGAGAACATAAAAATAGTCATGATGTAAACAGTTTCATTTTTGCCTACGGGTTGTGCAGGGCTTGGACAGGCCGGCATAAAAACTATGTTCTACTTTCGGGAGTTAACATTGTCTCCTACCTAACCCGGTACTTGTCACTGGAAAAGGGCTTTGGTCTTTGGTCTTTGGTAAACAGTTTCATTCTACCCATTTTCAAATATTTTTTTCTTATTTTTAATTTACATCAAGATGCATCCAGTTTCATCCTCGCTATTTTTTAAGTTTAAACCAGGATGAATTCAGTTTCATCCTTGCTATTTTTTTGGTGTCCATTTCACCGATACTAATTTTTACCCGTCCATTAGAACCATGTTTTAAAAATATTTAGGCAAATGACCCATTTTTCGTTTTTTTTTTTTTTTTTTGATTGGAATCCGCTAATTGGGTTGACAGGGAAAGGAGAAGATTCGTAAGAGAAGATAAAAAAAAGTTCAAGAGATGGCGATAACGAATGATAAGAGAAAAGGAGAAGGTTCGTTAGGGAAGATAAAAAAAAGGTTCAAGGGATCGTCGATAACGAATGATAAGGGAAAAGGTTTTCTAGATTCCAAACGCATAAGAGTGTTATAAACGTGTAATTATGTTAAGAATACGTAGGGTAAATCTCGTTTATTACTGGGATGCCGTTGTTTTCTAGCCCTATAAATAGAGGCTTTAGGGCAATTCCTATGGCAATGGCCAAATGAAAACTTTTGTTGAGCCACGCGGATGGCCAAACTGGGTTTTCCACTATGGTAAAGCATACGACGTTAGATCATCAGGCGCGCGATAACGAGACAAACGATGGCATTGGAAGAACAAACGCATGCGTTGAAGACACAACCGTTGGCGTTGGAAGAACCAACGCGGGCGTTCGACACGAAACCGCTAACGGTCGACTCTCTAACGCCTATATTTTCAACGTATTATTTCAACACTATAAATTCGTTCTACTGATTTCATTTTCAGTCACACCATTACCATTTCCTTCTTGTAAAACTCTTCTAAATCAAAATTTTCTATTACAATATGAGCAACTTATTCAGAAGCGCGGCGAATAGTATAAAGGAAAAAAGAGATCGGAAAAATGAATCGGGACCACGGCCCAACACAGGTGACGATTTTTCTCAAAATCGAGAAGCAGAGTTTTCTTCGCCAAATATCGTTGCTGCTCCATCATTAGTCCAAGGTCATGTTTCGGGGCATCAAGATCGGTCTGTGGATTATTATAGAATGAGAGGTGGATTTTCAGAATTAAATGTTGTTTATGAAGGTCTCCCCCTGTAGTCTGAGAAAGGGTTGACAGATATCCTTCGTGTGCACTTTATAGGGTGAAGCCTAGAAAACATAACAACAAAATTCTGAAAACAGTGGTAGAAAGGTGGTGGATGACGACGCACACATTCCATTTTATGGATTTCAAAATTGGTAAGCTTTTTTAACTTAAATTAAATTTAATTTTTTAATTAATTATAAAATAATCAAAAGAACTAATCATAGTTGATATTATACTTGTAATAGGAATTACACCCCTTGATTTGTATTTCATTTGTGGGATCCCAAGTGGAATGGGAGACCCATCACCATTCAACCAAGACGAATGAATATCAAATAGAAAATGGGAGACGCTTTTTCCCTCGTTTGTGGGATCAGAAATACGTGAAGATTTGAAAGGAGGAGGGATTAGATGTGCAGCATTGAGGTCTTGGCTCGTCCAACCCGGAAACCCACAAGATGTAGATGACTATCCTGAACTCGAAAGGATGTTTATCTTATGGGTACTGGGTCAGACATTCTTTCCAAACTCAACTTATGTTGCTCGTGTTGGTTGGATTCAAGCGTTATAAGATCTTGAAAAAACATCATATTATGACTGGGGATCTGCGATTTTAGAAGAATTGTATTGTGAATTTGGATCAAGTGTCCCTTGGAGAAGAAAATGAAAAAGCGGGGGTACAACAACCACACCCAATATTTCGCTTAGCAATCTGTATGGACAAACTACAATATACTTTCTAGAGAATCAACTAGACGGTCAGACTCAATCTAGACAAAAAGTATATCAAAGAGTTTATATCTCAATCTCTCGATTTGATATATACTCTAGCAAATAGAAATCTGCGAGTCTTTATCAAATACTAGAGAGATAACTTGGATGGTACCAAAGACCAATATCCAAGTCTCAATCAATTTAAATCAATAACCAAAAGGTCGGATATTCTAATTGATTGAACAACGCACAACCTGTGATATTTCAATTATATAAACAAATAATGCGGAAATAGAAATAACATAGACACCAGATTTTTTTTAACAAGGAAACCGCAAATGCAGAAAAACCCTGGGACCTAGTCCCGATTGAACACTGTTGTATTAAGCCGCTACAGACGCTAGCCTAATCCAAATTAACTTCGATGCCGGACTGTGAAGTTGAACCTCAACCAATTTCACACTGATCCAAGGTACAGTTATGCTCCTACGTCTCGATCCCGGCAGGATGCTACGTACTTGATTCCCTTAGCTGATCTCACCCACAACTAAGAGTTGCTACGACCCAAAGTCGAAGACTTTAATAAACAAATTTGTATCACACAGAAAAGTCTACGGTAATAGATAAATCCGTCTCGCACAGAATATACCTACGAGTTTTGTTCCATCTTTTAATAAATCAAGGCGACAGAACCAATCGATAGCCCAGGACTTATATTCCCAGAAGAACAACCTAGTATTATCGATCACCTCACAATAATCTTAATCGACGCAGCGAAAAAGGTATTGCGGAATCACAAACGATGAGACGAAGATGTTTGTGACTTCTTTTTATCTTGCCTATCGGAGATAGAAATCTCAAGCCAATTATTACAATTGTACTCGTACGATAGAAACAACAAGATGAGATCACACAAATACGAGAAAGTAGTATCGGGTCAAGCCACAATCCCAATGAAGTCTTTGAGTCGTTAACCTGGTTTAGAGAAGAAAACCTAAGGTTAAAGGAGAATCGACTCTAGCTTATACAACTAGTATCACACGTAAGGTGTGGGGATTAGGTTTTCCAGCTGCTAGAGTTCTCCCTTATATAGTCTTTCAAATCAGGGTTTGCAATCAATGTTAGCTTGGTAACAAAGCATTCAATATTCACCGTTAGATGAAAACCTGATTAGATTCAAGCTAATATTTCTCAACCGTTAGATCGAAAACTTAGATTGTTATACACAAATGAAATGCACGTTTCTAGGCTTGTGTAACCGTACCCAAACATGTACATTTGTTGGTTCAACAATAGTTAACCAAAGGTTAGCCATATGAGCAATTTCATATCAACCATATTCTTCTTCAAAATAACTAGTCCAAATGACTCAAATGAACTAGTTAGAGAGTTGTTCAATTGCTTAGATCTTTCTGTAACTACACAAGACACAATCGAAGCAAAAACGATTTGATTCACTCGAATCGGTTCATGAACTTTATAGCCACGGTTTGCAAAAGAATTCCTTAGTTTATTTAAACATGAGTTCAAGAATAATTGTTTTAAGATATAACAAACTCAAGTTCGTGGTGGGTTCGCGGACTTAAGTTCTGGAAAGGAGTTCACAAACTCAGCGAGAAATTCTCTGTCGAGAACTTGCTTGATTCAGCGGACTTGGCTCACTCCACCATTAGGTTCTCTTGATCAACAAAGTTCGCAAACTTTGTGATGTAATTTTCAATTGAGTTGTAGTAAAAAGTTCGTTGAGACTTGTGAAAGCAATAGATTTTAGACTTAATAAAACTTAAAAATAAAGAAAACTTAATTCAAAATTTGATTTCAAGATATTAGGAATAACCAAGACACTGATTCCACTATTACACATGGATAAATTATGGTAAATAATCCAAAACTCTAATTATCTTTTAAGTCCCTTATTTCTTAATTCACATATAATCAGACAAATTCTCAAAATTAATTGTATCCCCTAAGCATAGATTATGGGTTATTTAACGGTTGGTACCCAGTAAATGACCAATACCTAGCTTTGGTACCCAATATTTAAAATATTAAGGGTTGGTACCTAGACCAACGGTTGACCGTCAAATATCTGTTTGACCAGGTATTAATTTAGATTTTATAATAAATTTTTAGGATTTTACAATTATATCCAAAAATTTCGGATTATTTACACAATTAACTAACGATACAAACTTCTTATCCCTAATTTCTAAACCAAATTCTCAAATCATTTGCTTGATGTTTCAAACTATATACACTTAATCAAATTGAATCAATCTATCAAAGCTTACAGAATCTCTGAAAAAAATGGAAAACTTTTTCACAAAACCCAATAATTTTTTTTTGCCACCGATAGATCTTGAAGAAAATAAAAATTTCATCTCCGTGAACAGTCCCACTTACTCTTTGATGGTGATGAACCACCATTATAACCTCTCTTCAAATTGATATCTTTAATTCTATTCTCTGGTGAATTAGTAGCAGTAGTAAACACTTGGACATCTCAAATCATTCACATCCATTGTATTATTAACTTTTCCTCCACCTCTACTCCCACCCAACCACCACTAGTATGATACAGTTCTATCTGCATATTCCATCTCCACAAAACATAGATCTGAAATCCTCCAAAAAAAAAAAAAAAACTTGACTACAATTGCGAGAATTTCCAACAGATAAAAATTACTAGTCTTTACTCTATTTCTTTATTAATTAATGGCTTCTTATATTCTTCTTTCAATTTTGCTTTCTCCAAATATCACCAATACCATCCGAGCTACCACTACAAATTTTAAACGCTACCAAACTATGTCATCTTTGTTGACGACGCCACCATGAAAAGCAAAAAACGAAAAATCCCTAATGTAAAACTGTACCTGCAACAAAATGTCTCCGCCTCCGTCATGGTTGGTAAATTTTTTTTTTTTTTGAAGCAGTAATCTTTTGGTAATGCTATATTATTAATTTGTTAAGGAGAAACAGACGTCGACCATTGTTGCCAGCTGTATGAAAGAAGAATGAGAGAAATATGGAATCGGAAACTATATATGAAGAAGAAACATATTAATTTTCTGCGGAGAAATGGATCTTGCAACCACTATTTCCGGCGGTATGGAAAAAAAATGAGAGAAATTTGGAATCGGTAACTTATACCCTTAAAACAGACTCGGCAACACCAGTTAGGGTCAAATATGGAAAACTGAATAATGATTAATAAAAATGAATTTTAAAAAATAAAAATTAAGAAAATGTTAGGTCAAACCTGGTCTTTGACAGTCGACCACTGGTCTAGGTACCAACCCTTAATATTTTAATAATTGGGTACCAAAGCTAGGTGTTGGATATTTGCGGGGTACCAAACGTTAAATAACCCATAGATTATCTAAACAAAGCATAACCTATCTAATTGAATCACAACTAATGAAGAAAATTTTGCAAACAATTAAAAACTCGGCAACAGCAGTGATTGAGTGAATTATAAATTATAAATTAGAGAAAATAAATAATTACCAATTATTCATGCGTAAATAGCTTCCTCATTGCCTTGGTTGTGAGATAATTAGCCTCTCATCATGTTGGAAACACGCTCAAAATTCATTTTTATTGCTCAAAGGAGATGTACAAATGATGAAATGGAGAAAAACTATTAAAACAAAGGGTTTGTAACAATTATATTTGTTACAAACCAATCACAAAGTACGATATGAATGAACTGTCGTTGTCTTTGTAGCAAATACGATCGTCACTCCTTGTGCGTCTTATGTTCTTTTCAACAATGAACGACTGCCTCTGGTAGTCTTTTTGTTCTTCGTGTTCTTCAAAGAACAAGTGAGAAAATGGTGTATCCTCGCAACTTGATTTTTCGCTATGTAATGTTCTTAACTCTCCCTAATCTCTCCGTATCCCCTCAATGAGACCCCAGGAACCTATTTATACCGAACAACACCAATAAATCTCGCTCATTAACCCACAATAATCCTCCATTACTCGGTGTTAAAAAAAATATTTTCGGGAATATTTTCTTCCCTGATTTAACCCTTCACGCGTTTCTTGGTGTTGACACACTCCCAGTTGGAGTAAAACTCTGTTAAGATACACACTATCCTCTAATACGCACAGGAAATCCCATGAATATCTCGTGCAAACTCGTGAATATCTCCCGTCCTCTATTTTCTTCTCACCGAGTATCTAGCCAATTTTAGCTGACGAAATCAACCATACCCTGCCTGTTAAGACTAGTCAAGTCTTCCCAACAATTACCAGCCGTTGAGTCTCCTTCAATCCCGTCCAAAATTCCAACCCTAATTCTACCGGTGAAGAACAAAAATTCCCGCCAAAACTGTTTTCAAACGAAGAAGAAAGGGTTTACCCCTATCCAACAGCTGGGGTGCGAATAGTAGGAAGGCACCCCTTATCATTTGAGTGCCCCTTAACCAATAGTGAGAGTCCGAATAATACGTGTCCTCCGGGTGTCAAAATCAACTTTTCGAGCCGAATTTTCCAACAAAGTTTATTTCCATAAAAAACACAATATTAGTACAAAAATCGAGACTAACAATAGAGACACTGAGGACAAATCAGACAAAAAAATGTGTCTATCAAATACCCCCAAACTTATTATTTGCTAGTCCCGAGCAAATCTAATCTAGAAAATAAAATGACTACACTTAGCACGTAAAGAAGTCGTTAAACCGCTAGGTGGCCCTAGTGGCGGAGTGTTGTCTCCGGAGGGTTTACCGAGGTGTACCACAAAACCTTTACTCAGGACCCTAGCTATCCACGCAGAACCTTGGAAGGCACTAAAGAATCTCCTTGGTTGGCATACTTATTGACTATGGGGGAAGTACCCCCGATGCGAAATTCCAATTGATGTACACGAGTTTGTACTCAAGCATACTAAAATTCATATAAAGTGTGAGCTCTAGTCGATAGTTTCTGGACATCATAAACCGAGTCAACCAATCACATGGATAGATTAAGAAGATGGATGTGAGAAAAAACGTGGACGATGTTAACTAAGGTGAACCTATCCTAATGGACGAGATACTGTCTGGACTAATATCAACACACTTTGGCATATACAAGGGAACCAATTGGTCGATAATCCTAACTCTAGGTCAACACAGCTGGCATATACAAGGGTACCAGTGGTCGACTTTATTGTATTTATTCCGGTTGTTCTAGTGGTCTGGTCTGGTCTTTTTTTTTTTTTTTTTTGTATCTCAGTCACTCTATTTCACCCTAGCAACGGTAAAAATAAAAAGAAAAAGAAGTGATCAGGATTCTTTCGATGTTTCCATCACGAGGATATGGCGAAACTACCATGTTTTCTTTCCACACCTGAGCTCTGTGCTTTTAATAGACTCTTCAAGATGTTTCCATCTAATCAGATTGGTTCCTCAACTCCTACAACCAAAATGTTTCCATCCACTTAGTTTGGTTAGTGCCGACCTTAATAAAAATAAATTTCTAGGCTCTGGAGTTTATTTATTACAACTAAAAGCTAACAAAAAGTTTCTTCCCCACCCCCAAACTTAAATCTAACATTGTCCTCAATGTTTCTAATGAAAGAGCAATACCAAAAAGTAAAGTAACAAGAGGAATCGAGAAAGAGAGAAGTCGGAAAGATAGTACCGGGTGAAGAGAGAAATCAAAAACTAATATACAACATACAATCGCCTCGATGGTCAATCAAGGGTAAATGGGGTCCTCCAGGGACCTCCTCAACATCACCCGTAGGGGAAAGGGCTCTAAAAAAGGGTTTGATCTCGACCGTTAACCTTTGAAGAAATACTACCATCCGGTGTCTCGATCTCTCAACACTCCATGAGGAAAGACAAAGTGCGAACAATAAAAGGACCCGTCCACCGAGAACGTATCTTCCCAGGAAAAAGATGCAAGCGGGTATCATACAGAAGAACTTTTTGACCTGGAGAAAATGACTTCCTTAAAATATTTCTATCATGCACAAGTTTCATTTTGTTCTTATACTCATTAGCACTATCGTAAGCATCTATACGAATCTCTTCCAACTCATTGAGCTGGAGTTTCCTCTGGGCTCTTGCCTTTTCAAGTGAAAAATTTAGCTGCTTAACAGCCCAATAAGCTCTATGTTCTAACTCAACAGGTAAATGACATGCCTTGCCATAAACAAGCCGATAAGGCGACATTCCAATAGGGGTCTTAAACGCTAGAAGACGGTAAGTTTCTCCATAAGGCATCATAAGCCTCAGACGACCAGTCTTTCCGATTAGGATTAACTGTTTTCTCTAATATACGTTTAATCTCCCTATTGGAAACCTCTACTTGACCACTAGTCTTTGGATGATACGGGGTAGCAACCTTATGTGTAATACCATATTTCTTCATCAAAAGCCTAAAAGGTCCATTACAAAAGTACGACCCTCCATCACTAATTATAGCTCGCGGTGAACCAAAACGTGTAAGTATATTATTTTTCAAGAACTCAATCACAACTCTATGGTCATTGGTCTTACACGCAACCGCCTCAATCCACTTAGAGACATAGTCTACATCAACAAGGATGTATAAGTTACCAAAAGAATTAGGAAACGGACCCATAAAGTAAATACCCCACACATCAAAGACCTCAATGATTAAAATAGGGTTCAAGGGCATCATGTTCCTACGGGAAATGGTTCCTAATTTCTGGCAACGTTCACAAGTAACACAGTTGTTGATGGTGGTTTTTAAACAAGGGGTAAAATCGTAAAACCCCATGACCTAGTGTTACCCGCAACACATTAACTAAGAGCATTTAACTCAGGTGTAAATAATTAATAGGGGTATTTTTTCAAAATACCCATTAGGGTTTTCGACAGAACCCTAATTCCAAAACCTAGCCGCACATGCGCGCACCATGGCAACAATGCCAAACCAAGCCGCACACCGCGCACCATGGCAACAATGCCAAACCAAGTTGCACATCGCGCACCATGGCAACAATGCCAAACCAAGCCGCACACTGCGCACCATGGCAACAATGCCAAACCAAGCCGCACACTGCGCACCATTGCAACAATGCCAAACCAAGCCGCACACTGCGCACCATGGCAACAATGCCAAACCAAGCCGCACACTGCGCACCATGGCAACAATGCCAAACCAAGCCGCATACTGCGCACCATGGCAACAATGCCAAACCAAGCCGCATACTGCGCACCATGGCAACAATGCCAAACCAACCCGCACACTCGCACCATGGCAACAACGCCAAAACCAAGCCGCACACTGCGCACCATGGCAAGCCGACGCCAAAACCAAACTACATATCGCACTCATTGGCAACCATGCCAAACTGCCGCTATGCCATTGGCACATGCCAAATATAGCGCCCTAGGCTTGCAAAACGTGCAACTAGGTCAACATGGCCGTACGTGCCATTGGCACATCCCAACACGTACCACAAGCCATATTTCCAAGCCGTTATGCCATTGGCACATGCCAAATATAGCGCCCTAGACTTACAAACCATGCAACCTAGGCCAAGTCGGCCACGCATGCCATTGGCACATGCCAACATGCTCGCCATTGGTAGCTTGCACCAAGGCCACGGCCCTAACGGCCACGCATGCCATTGGCACATGCCAACATGCTCGCCGGGTAGCTTTTCCTACCAAGGACACGGCCTAACGGCCCACGCATGCCATTGGCACATGCCAACATGCTCGCTGGTAGCTTTTCCTACCAAGGCCACGACCCTAGCGGCCACGCATGCCATTGGCACATGCCAACATGCTCGCCGGTAGCTTTTCCTACCAAGGCCACGGGCCCTAACGGCCACGCATGCCATTGGCACATGCCAACATGCTGCCGGTAGCTTTTCCTACCAAGGCCACGGCCCTAACGGCCACGCATGCCATTGGCACATGCCAACATGCTCTCTGGTAGTTTTTCCTACCAAGGCCACGGCCCTAACGGCCACGCATGCCATTGGCACATGCCAACATGCTCATTGGGTAGCTTTTCCTACCAAGGCCACGGCCATGTTAACATGGCCACGCATGCCACTGGCACACGCCAAAACACACGCTGGTAGCCTAATTTGCAAACCATGCAACCTACCACCAAGGCATTTCGCACATGCCACACACGCCACTACTAACTGCATTGCCACTTACACTCAACGTACAACCTACCACCAAGGCATTACGCACATGCCATTGGCACATGCCACACACGCCACTAGCAGCCTCCGGCATTGCCACTAACACTCAACGTACAACCTACCACCAAGGCATTCCGCACATGCCATTGGCACATGCCACACACGCCACTAGCAGCTCTGGCATTGCCACTTGCACTCAAGGTGCAACCAACACTCGAGATATCAACACAAACTAGGGGATGCTTTCAAGGGTTTTGGTTTGGCGGTCACAACTTGCAGCGTACACTACGATCACATTAAGAAAGCGTGAAAAGGAATAAAGCGGTCAAATAAATGAGGAAATAATGGTAAAAACGTTTTCACCCATTAACACCATGCGGTTACCACCTCCTCCCATTATTTCACCCTTTACTCTCTTCCTTCATGAGGCCAGTGGTACGTTTTCAATCTCGACTTGTATAAATAGGTCTTACCTATTTCACCGCATAACAAGTCTCGGTCGGGAGAGAAAAATACTACACTCTCGGAAAAGGCAACTTTGCAAGCTCTCCAAAAAGCTTTCATCTCTTGCAAGCTTCCGAAGCTTCCACTTTCCGATACAAGTCGAGACACTACTCTCCTGCATTATTATGGTCTCAACACCTTTCTTTGCTTCCTCCCCAAATCAACCCTTCTCCTCCACTTTGTGACCGAAGCAAGTCCGGGAACGGCCATTTCTTGGTTTAGGCCGGACTTGTACAGATTGATCTCTCGAATCTATAAAGTTCTCACGTGCAACACATTTGTTTAGGGTTTGAACCAGTTTCTCACTCACCTACCGAATTTACAGAAATCAGTAAACGATTTTTACCCATAAACAATTGGCGACCACAACGGAGGATTGATCTATCGGCTACAATGTCAGACTGTCGATCTCGTTCTTCGACCCAGATGTCAAGATGGACTCAACTGCCAGACGACCCGGTTACCAGTTGTAAAACTACACCTGAAAACTGGGGAATCGTTGAAGATGCTACCAGCGATTGGGGACTTGCGACTCGGTCCGACTCAACTACCGACAACCCGGTTATCGGTTGTTAAAACTACAATTTAAAACTGGGACTGCTGAAGACGCTACCAGCAATTGGGGACTAATCGGCGATGCTACCAAAGAAATCCTCCTTTTACTTGGAGAGAGGCGTGTTTGCAAGTGAGTAAATTTAGATTGGGCAAGATAAACGATCTGTTTTTAGGTTCTTAATAAAACCGTCATACTACTGCGTCTTGTGCCTATTTCTAGCACACACTTTCATAAAAGCAATATTCCTTTCCCAAAACATAATCAGAGTCATATTATCAAAACCATTCATCCCAGAAATAATCCAATATCCTCAAAAGCTACCAGCTGTCTACCAAAACCGGTCAAACTTTGAACCAGGCATCCAATATGTCTTTCAAAAAAAAAAAAAAAAAAAGAAGAAGAACCTAAATGAAAGTTTAACAGAGAAACATTCAAGGAAAATCATCCAACAGAAGTCTGCTTCTTCTTGAGAAAGTCAACTTTGCATCTTCAAGAGCCACTCTTCATAGTCAACATCTTGAAAGCTTTTCGAGTTCCACCTCCTGTCCGTGCAATCTCCTCGGTATGGAAAGGCTTTCGATTGCTGCATCTTTCAACTTTTGGATCTCAGCAAGGCCTTCGACAAACCACGAAGTGTTGAACTCCTTTTCTACGCAAACGTCGCGATGGTGCTCCTAGTCGGCAATAACGTCTTCACAAACGGTGTGACCAGTCACCTCACGCATATCCTCGATGGAAGATAAAGCCTCTTCCACACGCTTAACCAGCGCAAATCGACTAGTGACTTTCTTGGTTGTGGCCATATTTCCGTACTTCTCCCAGATTTCCGGTGTACAACGCCTCATGCTTAGCCGAACGCTAAAGCCGCTAACCAAGACATGACACGGATAAGGAACCAAGTACGGGGGATCAAAATGGCGCCCGCACTGGCCTCACGACTCGCAGAGGGTCTTCTTCCATGTCTACGGCAGCAACCATCGAGAATCATCCAACGTTTGGACCACATCTATGCCCGACAATTGGCTAACGACCATCTCCAAGTCACCACGGTGGTCACCAAAGGCAAGTTTTCGTGTGGCTCTACCCTTAATCATCCTCCGAACCGAATTCCTCTTGCGAACTTGAGTTAGACATTTTTCAAAAGAAGGAACAGAAGAAGAAAGAAAAGAAGCGCGAAACTCACCGAACCACTTACCGAAAAAGAACCAAGGTCTCGCTAGAGGAATCACTCACTTGTCGAACTTTCTTCTTTCTCCGACTCATCACCGCTATGAGAAGGCTCAGTGCTGCTGGAATTCTTTGAAGAAATTGCCGTCTCCTGGCAACGTGCAAGGGCAGCGAAAGCATTAACACTACAAAGCCCCGGAGGAAACAAGACACATGTTTTCGAAGAAATTCACGTGTTTTGAGACAAACCAACGAAGAGGCGACACATACCTGGTTATTGGAAGAACTGAAAGACACGAGAGCTGAGGGGGGGGTCTTTTGAAGCCGTCCGGAACCCGCCAGCACGATTTTTCGTTCTCCGTTCCTTGGCCTGGGGACTTTCCGAGTTGCTAGGCAACTTTCGCGTGAGATCTCTCAACATTGGATACTTCTTCAAAACTGCTGGGGAAGGTTTACAACGAACGTTCTCCACCACGTTATTCACAAAATCTTGGATCATAATAAACTCGTCACACCAAAACTCATTATAGCCGAAGGTCGTCGAAGTTACTCTTCCCACTTGAAAGAAGGGAAGGCGGATACCCGGCTCAAGGGCGCTAGCATTAAGGGCGACACGCAATGAATCCTTAGGGATCACCGACTGGTAAGCAAGAGGCACACCTTGATCGAAACCCATGTGACGAGCAGCACAGTCAATATTGTAAGCATCTATCTGGAAATACCCCATGAAGAAAGACGACATATAACCGGACATGCAGCTTTGAATAAACAAGTTTTCACCAACGCTCAAATCGCCATCAGAAGACAAAGACATGATCGGAGCAGAAGCAAAGGTGTCAATTTGAGTCACCGACCTATGGACCGGCTCCCACGGGCGAAAACTGATTTCATATGGATTGTCAAGAAGACTAACCAAGCTCATGCCAACCTTTGGACGCCTGTTCACCCATCGAAGAATTCGGGAACCCCCTAACTCGCGGGAATCGAAGGCATCGGTTTCGGAGCATACTTCTCAAAGTGCTCCCATATCCAGACTTGCAGAAAAACAACGTGCACATATGAATCCACTTTCATGAAACCATTCGAAACTCGCATGTTCTCAACCAGGTGATCCAGATGCACATACAGGGAACCGAGGAATAGCTTGCCAATGGGAAGAACTTCACCTTTTGCTAACTTCACAGCAATCGCTAGCAACTCTGGTCTTATTTCCTTCTTGCCAGAACCGTCATCAAAAATGTCTCTAGACAACCAGAGAGCCAAAAATGCTGCAACATGAAGATCGCTGCTTTTCTGTTCAGGTTCCAGCTCGTCCGGAAACCATTGAGACATCCACCGACCTATAAAAGCACCTTTCATCCTCTTCCAGGACAGAATCCTTCGACTTCAGAAGTGGAGTCTTTTCGAGTGTAACTTCCCAACTTAGCGGCAAGGTCATCCCGCATCTTCACCTCACTTTCAGATAATTGGATTTTAAGATTCCCAGTTACCGGAAGATTCAAAGAAGAGAGCCACACTCTCCAAGGAGAAAGTTATCTCACCCCATCTACATATGATTGTATGGGTGTCCGAACACCATCCGGAGATGAAAGCAACCAAGCCCTGGATATCCTTCCTAACTGAGGTTTACTAAAGCTCGACAAGCATCAATAATCTGCGCTCGAGTCAGGTTGGTGTTTATGTGCTCCTTACTCACCATGAACTCAACCCATCTATCAAAAGAACGCAATGGGCTTTGACACATCCTAAAATCAATGTTGGAAGAGGAGTATACCCCTTTTTGAAGACAGAACCGTATGGTGTTCTCTGGAGGCGAACCGAACGTGTCTTCTTTTCATCTTCACCTAAGGTTAACAAAATTGGCACGAAACCTGGGTGATTTTTCCGAGCAGAGACAAGTTTTTTGGCGAAGAACTCATCATCCGTGTTTGGTTTGGAATTATGGACATCCTTTGATGAAGCGAAATTTTGTTCAGGTAACATCTTGTCGGATCTCTTAATAACAACTTAGCAACAAGATACCTGCACACAAAAAAAAAAAAAAAAATTTATCTCCCTGACACATAACCGCGCCCAACAAAAGGAAAACCCTAAATAAAAAAAAAAAAAAAAAGAGGAGGGCGTATTCTCTACGGGTTCAAGACTATATACGCGGTATTTTCTTCGGGTTCAAGACTATATACACAGTATTTTCTTCGGGTTCAAGACTATATACGCGGTATTTTATACGGGTTCAAGTGTGTCTACAGATATCCTTCTTCGGGTTCAAAATTATATATGGAGCATTTTTCTATCGGGTTCAAAACTCGCACTTGCAAAGATTTCTTTCAGGAACCGAAAAATCATATATACAATATTTCTGCGGGTTCGAAGTCATATGGAGCATGTATACGATATTCTTCTTCTGGATTCATGTACGGTATTTTCTTGGGTTCAAAATTATATACGCGGTATTTTATACGGGCTCAAGTGCGTCATAGTAACCTTCTTCGGGTTCAAAATAATATATAGAGCACTTTCCACGGGTTCGAATAATATATGCGGTATTTCCCTTGGTTGCATACATACAATATTATCTACAAGAGACACGCCAAGAAATTATATGCGCAATATATAAAGAGAAACGCCTACTCTTAGGGTTTACACCTACATAAAAAGGAAACAAGAGAAGTACGGAAGGCATACCGGAAGCCGGTTTTTCTTTGTGACTCGCTAGCTAGTAGGAAAGAATGAAAAGATGAAAGTGCAAGATGAGAGAAAGAGACTTTATATATATATGCGTGAAGATTCTGGAATAGGGAAGGATTCCCCTTTGCCAAAAATCGTGCGTGTGAAAAACGGGCCCATAAGGGCGCCCAACTTCCCAACGTCGCCCAAGTTGCACCGGCCCCACCAATTGCACCGACTTCCCAATGGCCGCCCAAGTCACGCCTGCAAGCACGCACAGCTTCCACACCTTGCGCCGGTCCCACCAGCCTAGCACACTCGGTTTCCCAACTCACGCCAACTTCCCAACGTCGCCCAAGCCACACCGGCCCCACCAATTGTGCTAGCCTCCCGATTTGTGCAAAACTACCAACTTCCAGGCAAGGATTCCAAATCCTATTTATAAAAGGTCGACAAGCCTCCTCAATTCTCTTTACGGTTTTTTGTTGATAGTTTGTCACCATCTTATGCTTACCCCGCAACAAAGCCCCCATTCCGAGCTAAGCATGGGACTTAATGTTGATGGTGGTTTTTAAACAAGGGGTAAAATCGTAAAACCCATGACCTAGTGTTACCCGCAACACATTAACTAAGAGCATTTAACTCGGTGTAAATAATTAATAGGGGTATTTTTTCAAAATACGACATTAGGTTTTTGACACGTAACCCTAATTCCAAAACCTAGCCGCACACACCGCGCACCATGGCAACAATGCCAAACCAAGCCGCACACTCGCGCACCATGGCAACAATGCCAAACCAAGCCGCACATGCATGCACCATGGCAACAATGCCAAACCAAGCCGCACACTGCGCACCATAGCAACAATGCCAAACCAAGCCGCACACTGCGCACCATGGCAACAATGCCAAACCAAGCCGCACACTGCGCACCATGGCAACAATTCCAAACCAAGCCGCACACTGCGCACCATGGCAACAACGCCAAAACCAAGCCGCACACTGCGCACCATGGCAGCGACGCCAAAACCAAACTACATATCGCACTCATTGGCAACCATGCCAAACTAAGCCGCTATGCCATTGGCACATGCCAAATATAGCCCTTGGCTTGCAAAACGTGCAACTAGGTCAACATGGCCGTACGTGCCATTGGCACATCCCAACACGTACCACAAGCCATATTTACAAGCCGCTATGCCATTGGCACATGCCAAATATAGCGCCCTAGACTTACAAACCATGCAACCTAGGCCAAGTCGGCCACGCATGCCATTGGCACATGCCAACATGCTCATCGGTAGCTTTTCCTACCAAGGCCACGCCCTAACGCCACGCATGCCATTGGCACATGCCAACATGCTCGCTGGTAGCTTTTCCTACCAAGGCCACGGCCCTAACGGCCACGCATGCCATTGGCACATGCCAACATGCTCGATGGTAGCTTTTCCTACCAAGGCCACGACCCTAGCGGCCACGCATGCCATTGGCACATGCCAACATGCTCGCTGGTAGCTTTTCCTACCAAGGCCACGGCCCTAACGGCCACGCATGCCATTGGCACATGCTAACATGCTCCGGGTAGCTTTTCCTACCAAGGCCACGGCCCCTAACCCGCCACGCATGCCATTGGAACATGCCAACATGCTCGCTGGTAGTTTTTCCTACCAAGGCCACGGCCCTAACGGCCACGCATGCCATTGGCACATGCCAACATGCTCGCTGGTAGCACGGCCCTAACGGCCACGGCCCTAACGGCCACGCATGCCACTGGCACACGCCAAAACACACGCTGGTAGCCTAATTTGCAAACCATGCAACCTACCACCAAGGCATTCCGCACATGCCATTGGCACATGCCACACACTCCACTAGCAGCTCTGGCATTGCCACTTACACTCAACATACAACCTACCACCAAGGCATTCCGCACATGCCATTGGCACATGCCACACACGCCACTAGCAGCTCTGGCATTGCCACTTACACTCAACGTACAACCTACCACCAAGGCATTCCGCACATGCCACACACGCCACTAGCGCCTCTCGGCATTGCCACTTGCACTCAACGTACAACCTACCACCAAGGCATTCCGCACATGCCATTGGCACATGCCACACACGCCACTAGCAGCTCTGGCATTGCCACTTGCACTCAAGGTGCAACCAACACTCGAGATATCAACACAACCGGGGGATGCTTTCCGTGGTTTTGGTTTGGCGGTCACTGACTTGTAGCGTACACTACGCTCACATTAAGAAAGCGTGAAAAGGAATAAAGCGGTCAAATAAATGAGGAAATAATGGTAAAAACGTTTTCACCCATTAACACCATGCGGTTACCACCTCCTCCCATTATTTCACCCTTTACTCTCTTCCTTCATGAGGCCGGGGTACGTTTCAATCTCGACTTGTATAAATAGGTCTTACCTATTTCCACCGGACAACAAGTCTCGGTCAGAGAAAAATACTACACTCTTAAAAGGCAACTTTGCAAGTTCTCCAAAAAGCTTTCATCTCTTGCAAGCTTCCAAGCTTCCACTTTCTCGATACAAGTCGAGACACTACTCTCCTGCAATTATTCGGGTCTCAACACCTTTCTTTGCTTCCTCCCCAAATCAACCCTTCTCCTCCACTTTGTGACCGAAGAAAGTCCTGGAACGGCCATTTCTTGGTTTAGGCCGGACTTGTACAGATTGATCTCTCGAATCTATAAAGTGCTCACGTGCAGCACATTTTTTAGGGTTTGAACCAGTTTCTCACTCACCTACCGAATTTACCGAAATCGGCAGAAACGATTTTTACCCATAAACAACAGTAACTGTAGGAGTCTTTAAACAACGAAGGCCAGTAGAATCCACACTGCAATATCTTAGCAGTAGTCTTCTTAGCACTAAAGTGACCCCACAAGCATGATCATGACAAAAGGAAATAATACCGGACTGGTCACTCTCGTGTATACGTCTCCTAATAACTGTCCGGGACAATACTTAAACAAATAAGGATCATCCCAAAAGAAGTGCTTAACCTCGGCTAAAAACCTAGAACGATCTTGTTTACCCCAATGTTGGGGCATTCGACCAAGAATAATATAATTCACTATATTTGCATACCAAGGTGATTGGGAAACAGAGAATAATTGTTCATCAGGAAAGCTATCCCTTATATGAAGGGAATCATCAGGGGAACTAACGACTAGCCTAGAAAAGTGGTGCTACTACATTTTTCGCACCCTTTTGTCTCTAATGTCTGGACAAAATTCTTGTAATAAAAGGATCCATCTAATCAATCTAGGTTTGGCATCCTTCTTAGACAAAAGGTATTTCAAAGCAACATGATCAGTATAGATTACAATCTTAGAACCTAAGAGATAGGGTCTAAACTTGTCTAAGGAAAACACAATGGCCAACAGTTCCTTCTCTGTAGTGGTATAGTTCAACCGGGCATCATTCAGAGTTTTGCTAGCATAGTAAATCACATGAAGTAATTTGTTTTCTCGCTGACCTAGCACAACATCAATAGCATAATCTGAAGCATCGCACATGATCTCAAAGGGTAGGTTCCAGTTAGGTGCCTTGACTATGGGGGCGGTAGTGAGTAAAGTCTTAAGCTTCTCAAAAGCCTCTAAACAAGAGTCATCAAAGACAAACTTAACATCTTTTGCAAGCAAATTGCAAAGAGGTCTAGAAATCAAGCTAAAATCCTTGATGAATCGACGATAAAAACCTGCATGCCCTAAGAATGACCTAATATCTTTTACGGTTTTTGGGACCTGTAAAGTCTTGATAAGGTCAACTTTGGCTTTATATACCTATATACCCTTAGAAGATACGATATGCCCTAAAACAATTCCTGATCGAACCATGAAATGACATTTCTCCCAATTAAGCACTAGATTCTTTTCCTTACACCTAGTCAAAACTAATGACAAATGGTGCAAGCACTCATCGAAAGATGAACCAAACACTGAAAAATCATCCATAAAGACCTCCAAGAACCGTTCTACCATGTCAGAAAATATGCTCATCATGCAACGCTGAAAAGTCGCAGGGGCGTTACATAGCCCGAAAGGCATGCGTCTATACGTAAAGGTACCAAAGGGACAGGTAAAAGTGGTTTTCTCCTGGTCTTCTAGGGAAATAACGATCTGATTATAGCCAAAGTAGCCATCTAAATAGCAGTAATGACTATGTCCAGCTAATCTCTCTAGCATCTGGTCGATGAAGGGAAGGGGAAAGTGGTTCTTCCTAGTGACCTTGTTCAATTTCCTATAGTCAATACAAACACGCCAACCCGTGGTCACTCGGGTTGGGATTAACTCATTATTATCATTCTGGACTACATTAATACCTGATTTATTGGGAACAACCACGACGGCTGACCCACTTACTGTCTGAAATGGGGTAGATAATGCCTGCATCTAACAGCTTAAGAACCTCGGTTCGAACTACTTCTTTCATATTAGGGTTTAGTCTTCGTTGCATCTCCCTATAAGGTTTGGTATCTTCCTCTAAATAAATCTAATGCATACAAACAGTAGGACTTATACCCTTAATGTCTGCTATGGTCTACCCTAAAGATTCCTTGTTGTTTTGAAGGATGGTCACTAGCCTACTTTCCTGATCACTATCCAAGTCGGAAGCAACAATCACAGGTAAAGTTTCAGATGGGCCTAAAAACACATACTTCAGGGTATCTGGTAATGGTTTTAGGTCCAACTTAGGAGGCTCTTATAACGAAGGAACTAGGATAGACTTAGAAACTGGTAGTGGTTCGAACTTAGGTTTCCATCCATTACTAGTTTCTAACAAAGGGGTTGAATCTAACAAAGCATTCACCTCATTAATCACATCATCATCATCAAAATCAATCCCAAAGTGAGCTAGGCATTTCTCTAATTGATCTTCTAACAAAGTGTTTGGTAATGACTCCTCGACTAATGTTCCTATCATGTTCACCTCTTCTATGCTTGAGTCATCTAGTTCGAGGGTAACTTACTAATATGAAAGACGTTCAAACTCAATAGTCATATTACCAAAAGACAAATTCATAATACCAGTTCGGCGGTTAATGATCGCATTGGATGTAGCTAAAAACGGGCGACCTAAAATTACCGATATCTGGTTTTCTGGGTCAGGGAAAGGTTGGGTATCTAGGATAACAAAATCCACCAGATAAATAAACTTGTCAACCTCTATGAGAACATCCTCGATCACACGCCGAGGAATTTTAACTGGACTATCGCCTAACCGAAGAGTCATCTCGGGGTAGGTTTCATCTCACCAATTCCTATCTTAAGGTACACATGGTATGGGAGTAAGTTCACACTGGCTCCTAAGTCAAGCAAAGCTTTCTCAACACGGTATTTACCTATTGTGCAAGAAATAGTAGGGGACCCGGGTCTTTATACTTAGGAGTAGTGGTATTCGAATAATAGAACTCACGTGACTAGCTAGGAAGACTTTCTTTTGAACACTAAGCTTACGCTTTCGTGTACACAAGTCCTTAAGAAACTTTGCATAAGCGGGAATCGCTTAATCGTATCCAACAATGGGAGGTTGATAGTAACCGCTTAAAAACCTCCAATATATCATTAAAGTTAGACTCCTCTTAGTTGGAACTAGCAACTGGGGAACGGGGCTCTGGAAAAAGCCGGCTCAACGGGACCCTCATTGATCTCTTTAGAGACTCTATCGATCTCCTTATTTTCTGGCTCGAAAGGGTGAACTACAAACATGTTCACCTTTCGTGCATGGCGACCTTATTGTCAACTTTCTTTCCACTTCTAAGGGTTGTAATAAAATTCACATGATTGTACGATTTCTCTCCTTTAGGGTTAGGATCGGTATGACTAGGGAACCTTCCATCTTTCTCTCTCACTAAGGAACTTAGCTATTTGGTTGACTTGAAGTTCTAATTTAGCAAGAGACGGGAATTATTCTTAAAATTCTCGCTTGGTTTCCTCTTGAAAATTACCATGGCTCTTTACTAACATTTCCTGGCTCTGTGCTAACATATCCTGGCTCTTTTTTTAGTATACTAAGAGATTCCTCTATGCTAGTCATTCTATTCTCAGAAGGGTTCTGGAACTGGGCTTGACCTGAAGAATTCTTATTATAACCAAAATCTGGGGGAGGCTTAGAATTACTAGTGACCCTTGATTCTGGCCCTTAGACCAAGAGAAATTAGGATGGTTTCTCCAACCAGGGTTGTAGGTCTCTGATTATGGGTCAAACTTCTGACGGTTCTCAAACCTAGCATTGTTATAGACAGTATGAGCTTTCTCTTCACTAACCTGACCTTCCCAAAATGAGTTATTGGGTTCTACTCCACAACTAGAGACTTGAGAGGCTTTAATCCTATCATCAGGTTCAACAAGAGACCTATGTTTAGGCTGATTCAATTCCAAAGCTTCTAACCTTCTAGACAAAGCACAAACTTAGCATCCGACCCGAAGCTTGTCTCAACCATACCGGGTGCTACTTCTATTGACCAAGAGTCTTTTAGGGGGTTCAACACAAGACTCCCACTTGTTGGGATTTTTCAAATGATAGCTCTAAGAAGGTAAAAGCATCATCGGCATTTTTATTAGTGAACTCACCAAATAAGACATAGACTCGACCATGGATTTGGTCGAATAGTCTAAACCATTATAAATAATCTCTACAAGTTTCATCTTATTAAATCCATGGTGAGGACATCTGGGATAGGAGATCATTGAATCTCTCTAAAAACCTATAAAGAGACTCTCCCTCTTGTTACATACTAGCACTAATTTTCTCGCCTAACATTTTGCAGTTTTATGCTTAGGGTAGAATTTCATATAGAAAGCGTGACAATAAGTTCTGCCATGTTTCAATGGATTGAGGATAGTAGGTTGTTTAGCCTGTGTCTTGGCTTTATCCTTCAAGGAAAAGGGGAACATCTTAAGTTTCAAAACTTCATCATTAAGGTCTTTTATTCTAACCTGTCCCACAAATTTCCTCAAAGTCCCTAATATGAAAATAAGGGTTCTCATCATCTTTTCCTAAGAATATAGGGATCATTTGAAGAATACTAGGTTTTATCTCGAAATTAGCCGTATTGGTTGGCAATTTAATGCACGAAGCTCGGTTGGTCCTAGTTGGGAACATGTAATCTTTCAAAGTTGCCATCGCTGGCACAGGTGAAGTACCAGGTGTACTTTCCTCACGAAGAGACAGATTCTCAAAACTGAAGCTTCCAAAAACGGGGATCTCAAAAGAAGAGTCTTCAATTTCCCCGACTTCACAAGAAGAACTACTAGGTTTGTCACTAATCAAACGACCTAGAGTGTTTCTTTTCCAAGCCCGTTCTCTAATGACCTCGGGCATACACTAGAAAAACAAAAGAAAAAGAAAATCCTAAAAGGAAGGGAAGTTCTATGCAAACACAAACAAGGCTGACTCCACCACAACAAACCTAATGATTTCTAGCAAACAAAAAGCATGATGGCTCCACTTAGATTGTTTCTAGACCAGCTTCTAATCTTTCGAAAAGGAACTCGTTACAATCTGAGCAAACCTCTCGGATCAATCCGAGTTGAAGTAAGTTGAATAGAGGCGAGGGAAGCTGCGTGGAGCTTTGATACCCAAGGCCTCACCGCATTACAAGGCGGCGCAGTCACGCATTCAACTCACGGAAACCATCATGAACTTCAAAGTATATGCTTAAAAGAGTAACCAATATTTTTCGAACGACTTTCCTATTAAGCTCGTTACCCTATCGGTCTCGTTCTATTCCAAATTTCAAAGCTTAGGTTCGCGTTAAGTATTGTTTTCCTAAGGCGGGAAAGAAGAGAACGGTGATGAAATCCGAACCCTTATCTTGTATGGCCAGGCCTTGCCCTTTACTAGGAAATTAAAGCAGCCGTATTCAGTTCCTCGACATATATGCAAACGAAGGAATACAGTAACCCGCTGACAGGGGATTCGCGAGTGTTTCGACAAACTTACCTCCCGTTCTAGACGGGGGATGAACCGTTGTAGTCGACTCGGGCCACGACTCCTATGTCATGTACGAACCCAAGGGGCCGAGGAGATATCGTAATCGCCGTCCTTCTCTGCACACAGTTTCTATTTAAACTACCCTTCCGTAGGGTTTAAAAATAAAAGAATGTCCAAATGTCCAAGTCCAAAGTCCAAAAAGTAAAGTGCAAAAGAAAAGGAAAGTTTAAAAAAAGACAAATATCTAAAAAAAAAAATTGTCTCTTTTTTTTTTTTTTTTTAATAAAAAAAATCTTCTTCTTTCGCTCCTTTCGCTTTGCCTTTTACTCCAAGTCTTTAAGTATTCACCAAAAGCTTTGGCAAAATTTTCTTTCGCTCCAAATTCCAAATTCTGTAAGGAAAAGACAAAAACCCAAAAACGTAAATAAGAACAAAAAAAAATAAAAACCTAAAAAAGAAAAAAAAATAAATCTAAAAACTCTAGCCTAAAGACAAGTCCGCGTCGGCGGCGCCAAAAATTGATGTAATTTTCAATTGAGTTGTAGTAAAAAGTTCGTTGAGACTTGTGAAAGCAATAGATTTTAGACTTAATAAAACTTAAAAATAAAGAAAACTTAACTCAAAATTTGATTTCAAGATATTAGGAATAACCAAGACACTGATTCCACTATTACACATGGATAAATTATGGTAAATAAGCCAAAACTCTAATTATCTTTTAAGTCCCTTATTTCCTAATTCACATATAATTAGACAAATTCTCAAAAATTAATTGTATCCCCTAAGCATAGATTATCTAAACAAAGCATAACCTATCTAATTGAATCACAACTAATGAAGAAAATTTTGCAAACAATTAAAAACTCGCAACAAACAGAAGTGATTGAGTGAATTATAAATTATAAATTAGAGAAAATAAATAATTACCAATTATTCATGCGTAAATAGCTTCCTCATTGCCTTGGTTGTGAGAGAATTAGCCGCTCATAATGTTGGAAACACGCTCAAAATTCATTTTTATTGCTCAAAGGAGATGTACAAATGATGAAATGGAGAAAAACTATTAAAAACCGGGTTTGTAACAATTATATTTGTTACAAACCGAATCTATTACATAAAGTACGATATGAATGAACTGCCGTTGTCTTTGTAGCAAATAAGACTCGCTCCTTGTGCGTCTTATGTTCTTCAAAGAATGAACGATCGCCTCTGGTGTCTTTTGTTCTTCGTGTTCTTCAAAGCTACAGAAAATGGTGTATCCCGCAACTTGATTTTCTCGCCTCGTAATGTTCTTAACTCTCCCTAATCTCTCTCGTATCCCCTAAATGAGACCCCGGGGAACCTATTTATACCGAACAACACCAATAAATCTCGCTCATTAACCCACAATAATCCTCCATTACTCGGTGTTAAAGAAAATATTTTTAGGAATATTTTCTTCCCCGATTTAACCCTTCACGCATTTCTGGTGTTGACAAACTCCGGTTGGAGTAAAACTCGTTAAGATACACGCTATCCTCTAATACGCACAGAAATCCCATGAATATCTCGTGCAAACTCGTGAATATCTCAAAGTCCTCTCGTTTTCTTCTCACCGAGTATCTAGCCAATTTTAGTGACGAAATCAACCATACCCTTCCTGTTAAGACTAGTCAAATCTTCCCAACAATTACCACCGTTGAGTCACCTTCAATCCCGTCCAAAATTCCAACCCTAATTCTGTCTGGTGAAGAACAAAAATTCCCGCCAAAATGTTTTCAAACAAAGAAGAAAGGGTTTCCCCTTATCCAACAATTTAGGGTGCGAATAGCAGGAAGGCACCCCTTATCATTTGAGTGCCCCTTAACCAATAGTGAGAGTCCGAATAACACGTGTCCTCCGGGTGTCAAAATCAACTTTTCGAGCCGAATTTCCCAACAAAGTTTATTTCCATAAAAAACACAATATTAGTACAAAAATCGAGACTAACAATAGAGACACTGAGGACAAATCAGACACAAAAATGTGTCTATCACTTTGGTTCAAGGAATAAGAACTTATACATATATGTGTTTCCACAACAATGCTTATATCCTACCAATGGTTATGTAATCTAAACTCTCATTTCAATCATTGAAACATTCTCAGAGGACGTTATATAGTTGTTATTCACTAACCATTTTTCGTCAGAGCAATTTTCAAAGTGATTGAAACATGACATGATTTTCGTCACTAGTGAAAGATGAATTCGGCGAAAACGAAAGCTTACCAACACATATTTGGAGAAATAGATAGGCAAGATAAACTAGGCTCGAAATACCAAATGTGTATAATCTAAGTCTATATAGCAAAACGACTTTTGTCTCGAGATAGGAGATAAATAGACTTTTGAGTGATAGATAAGTTCAAGTCTCCACATACCTTTTAGTCGATGAAGTTCCACCGGTTCCTTGAGTAGTCCTTCGTCTTGTATGATGATTGTCATGGAGTTCTTGAGCTCAACTACACTTTCTATCCTAGTCCGAGACCTTAACTATAGTAGACTAGAAATCAAGACTTATAGTTTTGATCACTAACACTGACAAACATGCTTGAGATAGAAACGCATGCGAGTTCGACCGAGCAATGCTCTAACAATCTCCCCCTTTGTCAATTTTAGTGACAAAACTATCAATACATATGGAATACAAAAAAATAAATAAATTAACTTTTGTAGCTCCTATTCCACATGTCTAATCTTCAACATTACTCAAAATCTTCGTCACTTCCAAGTACTCCAATGATCCCAAAGGTTGTGAGTTTAGCATCATCGTTGTTGAAAATCCGTAGCTATAACAACGAGAAAACAAGAGTTCTCAATCATTGTTATACAGTATCATAGTATCATTACACAACGTCAAAGTTCAATTGTATCACAACTTCAACAACAATACTATGGTGATATGTATCACTCCCCCCTTAGTCAATACTCCATCTCACATGGAAACCACTCCCCCTTACATAATGATCTGAAAACCATATGTATTTATAGTGTGAACTACATATTAATTCTCCCCCTTTTTGTCAATAAAATTGGCAAAGGCAAAAGAACGGGATCCTAATGAAATTTCCCAAAGAGACATTTCATGACCAAAAGAAAAAAAACACTTATCATCTTATTTAAATGCAATCATAAATCCGAAGCTAAATGCATTCATCAAGGAGTTTAAAGATACAAGATAACCCCTCAAATATTCCACAGCCGCACTCCCCACAAATATTTGACAATTAGGCACAAGTTCAATTAAGAACTCTCCCCCATAATTGATAGGGTGTAGAATACATCCTATTTACTATATATTGTTTATGCTTTCTTTGCTACTTTTCTTGTAAATTATGTATTTTACGCTTGTTTTGAGTTTTATAGCTACTATGGAGTCGCACGAACGAAAAGAAGAAGGAATCACCTAATTTGAGCAAAAGGGCAAAATTGCCATTTCATGGGCGAACACTATCTGGAGCCTAGTCAAGGTTAAGGGGGCTGGAAACTTTGGCTAGCCCTTATCAGAAATGACCACCTAATATAGGCACCCATATGGGGTGGCTCTTATGTTGGGCGTCTCTATGCCAAATCATTACACAACCCTAGAATCGTGAATTTATCTCTTCTTCAATTATTTGCTCTGTAAACAAGAACGAGCAGCAAAGCTGCTACTATAACACTTGAAACAGCAAAATCAAACGAGGAGATTGAGATTCAGAGAAGATCGAAATGGAAAATATTGTTGTTATTCAACACAGAGAGAGGCGATTTGGTGCTGCTGTTGATCCAGAAGAAGAAATGGATCTGGGGATCGTTTTTTGTGGTTGAATCTCGAGATGGTGATGAAGTTCGAAGAAATTAGGGCTTGATGCTGAATTGAAATCGAAGAATTGGGGGTTTTCTGTGAATATACTCGATTCAGCCAGGGATCAACATGGTGGTCGTTGAGTGACGCAGTGAAGAAATTGGAAATTTTTCCATGTCACAGAGATGGTTCTGAGAATCCGATGCTGTTGTGATGGATTGTTTGGATGAATAGAAGATGGGTTTGGTGTTGTTCGAGAAACATTGGCTTGCCGTGGAAGATGGATGGGTTTTTGGTTGAATCTGAGATGGAAATGTTAGGGTTTGTTGCTGATTTTGGAAATGGATTTGCTGAGACGATGGAAGAGAAATTTATGTTAGGGTTGAACCTGTTGCTGTCAGGGGTTGTGGTGCTCTTGAAGCCAAAAGATGATAATGGAGTTTGTGTTGATTTCAGAAATTGGAAGAAGGGGATCTGTGAGTTTTGAAATCAACATATGAGAAGAATCAATAGTGGTAGCAGTCACTGATCTTGGTGAACTGGAATTTGAGTTCAACAGAGAGATGGGTTTGTGGAATTGAAAGCAGTATTGGTGCTGCTGGTTATATGGGTTAGAGTTTTGGAGGTGTTGCATACAAGAGGAGGATGAATTGCTGTTACAGGGAATGAAAATGAATGTTAGGAATGGTGCAAGAAAGTGTTGGTGCTGCTGATTACATGGGTTAGAGCTTTGGAGGTGTTGCAGACAAGAAAGGAGGATGAATTGATGTTACAGGGACTGATGAATGAGCATTGCTGCAGTGAAGAGTGCTTGAACTAGATGTATGTTAGGTTTCTTAACATGAGAAGACTAAAATCGGCCTAAAATTGGCCTGAGAAATGCCCAGAAAACAAACGAAACTCTGTCCAATTTTATGCACCAGCGAGTCAACTCAGAGATGACAGATCCAGCCATGCAACTCGGACTGATAAGACAAAGTTTGACGGATGACCGAGTGGTCGACTCAGTTGACTCTCCTTCCTCCCTTGACCCGTTGACTAACTGAAGACCATCAGTTTGACCGTTAACTTTAACAGAACAGTAACAGAATATTACGTTGTCTGGAAGAATAATCCAATGACCGACGGCGACTTTTCTGGCCGGATTCAGGTGATCCCAGTAATTTTTCGGTGTACCAATATGTGCAGAATTTTGTGAAGAGTATTCTAGACTCATGGGTGTGAAGACTTGGACTTGGAATTGGATGGAGAATTTGGGTAAAATTTGGAAAGAGAAGATGGAGGATTTGAGAAAGACTTGAACTTGGAAATTGAATTATTATGGAATGAGGATTCTATTCCTTGGAAGATTTGGATAACATTGAAGCCTATAAGTAGAGAAGTTCTCTACACACTTTTACACACCTTTTTACACACACAACACTTGTGTTTTTGCTTGCTTTTCAAAATTCTTCTTTTAATTATTTGTGTGAACTTGAAAATTCTCCCTTTAATTATTTGTGTGAATTTCAAAAACATGAGTAGATAATTTTCTTATTGATTGAGGATGAATTCCTAGTTCTTAATATATGATTTGAGTTTTTTTTCAATTCTATCTTGAAGTTTTTCACATGATTATCGTTTGTTTTTACTAATAGGAATGTTTTTACATTCATGGTTGATTGATAGATTGTTTAGAGTGCACGCTAAATTGATTTGTTAATTTGATCTAAAGCTAGTGAAAGTTAGGGGATAAGTAATCGTTTCTTGACTCTTACATAAGTAGCAAACACGAGACCTTGCAGATGGATTCCGTGGAGCAATTGTGTGTGACAACAACGTTAGCAAGTAGACCTTGATCTAAGAGTCTAACTACTAATATCAACCTAATAAGTTCATAAATCTTAATGCGTTTATTTAAATTACATCTTGAGTGATCTACTACTAGGTGGTTTGGTAAATAGAATCCGGTAGTGGAGAACTTCCGTATCCGGTGATACAAGGGATTTAGGGGTTTAGCACTGATCTAGCTGCTTTACCTACGGTTGGTGATAATTTGTGAATAATAAAAAGTGGAAAAGAACATAACTTGAATCATTGTTTTGCAACGAAGAAGGATTCCTTGATCTTGTCTCTCTTATTGATTTCAACTTTATCTTTTAATTGCTTTGTTTACTTTCTTTTGCTTTACACCCCCCTTTTGTGACAATTTTTACAACTAAGAATCTCTTGCTCCTCGTGGGAACGAACTTAACTACACTATATTACTTGTTAATTAGGTGGAAAAATATTAATTAATTTGTTGTGGTTACGACACGCATCAATAATATGTCATTCCCGAAAGAACAACAAGAGCGACCTTAATTTCAAAAGAAAAGAAGGATTTCTTTGGACATAACAAATCACATACAAGTATGAATTTGAATCCACAAATACTCAATTAGATTAATCATAAGAGAACCCATAATTAATCTAATCGGAAATATACAATCAAATTTACCACAAAAAAAGTGATTAATTTAATTGGCCATGCTCGACATAAGAGAACTTACGGAGTTACGACTAAGTTATTCATAAGAAAATGATCAACTCAGTCGATTAAGCTCAAACATAAGAAACCTTACGGAACAACACAGTATATACATAAAATATGGATCAGGGAAGATCAATATTGCGGAATACACTAGGATTCATTCTATTTTCCATCACTATTCGCAAAATTTCTTATTTTTTTAGGAGAAAAATCATTCTATTTTGTTTTCTTATTCTTAACACAATTTCCCATAGAAAATAAATGAGGGTATTTAGGAGAAAAATCATCTTGGAAAACAACCCTTCGCCTATTTATTTTTTTTGTTTTTGATAGGCAAAAGCCGAACCCAGGCCCTTACCCAAATCCAGCCAAATCATCAACATGATTTTCAGCCTTTTCACTCTTCACTCTTCACTAGCAATGTTATCAACATAGACCTCCAATGTTTTGTGTATCCATTTTTCGAATACCTTTTCTACCATCCTTTGATATGTCGCACCTGCATTTTTCAAACCGAAAGGCATTTTTGTATAACAATACAATCCTCTGGGCGCGAAAAAAGTAGTGTGTTCTTGGTCTTCTTCCGCCAGAGGAATTTGATTGTATCCTTTATATCCATCCATCAATGATAGCCTATTCTTTCCTGACGCCGCTTCAACCATTTGTGGTATGTCTGGTAATGGAAAGTTGTCCTTTGGGCACGCCTTGTTTAAGTCACTGAAGTTGATGCAAATCCTTATCTCGTTATTCTTCTTTGGCACTACCACCATATTTGCTATCCACTCTGGGTATTTTGCAGGTCTTATTATTATTGCCTCAAGCATCTTTTGCATCTCTGCTTTCATCTGAGGATGATATATATGTCGTTGCTATCTTCCTTATTCTCTGCTTGAATGGTCTTGCGTTCTTGTTTATATCCAACTTATGACATGCGACAGAAGGGTCTATTCCTGGCATTTCTTTCATGCTCCATGCGAAGACGTCTTTGTATTCGCGTAAGAGGTTGACTGTTTTCTCTTCTTCCTTTCCCATCTTGGTTCCAATTTTTAGTATCTTTGGTTCCTCTGTTGTTCCAACATTTATTTCTTTTGTCGGCTCTGCCGCGGTGAAATTCACTTTTGGTTCTCCCAGGGGTGTTGGCTCTTTTATTTCATGCACCGGTTCACCCTCTTTTTAAGGAATTTTGCTTGGTATTCCTTTTCCTTCTTGTGCTATTATCATGTATATTTTTAATTCTTCTTCCTTCCTTATTTCTTTTTCTCTTCTCCAACGATCTTTTCGCTTCCGTGCACGTCCTTCATAATTTCTTATATCTACCTGACTGCAGAATTTCACACTCTTATTGTCTCCTTTGATTTCGCCAATGGTATTGGGAATTTTACAAATTGATGTAGAGTTGATGCTACGGCTTTTATCGCATGTATCCATGGTCTTCCCAAGAGCATTTTGTATGGCGACTCTACATCAACTACACACAATGTTACTTGTGTTTTTATTTCTCCCAATAGTATTCTTATTGTTATTTCCCCTTTTGGCTTTGTTATTGATTTATTAAAACCATGAATGTTATATGTTGAGCGGTCCATATCCGTATCTTTGTATCCCATGCCTTTGAACGCATGTTAGAATAAGATATCCACTGAACTTCCCGTATCTACCAAGGTTCTATCTATCGCCCATTCTTCTAAAAATTTCGCTTCCATGCTTCTTTCATTTCGCACTGCAGTTACTGTAACTACCAGAGGACGTTCGTCTAAGATTTCTTCTGGTATCTCTTCTGCTGTGAATGTGATTTCTGTTTTCCCATTCTTTCAAGGGAGATATCTTTTCTATAGTCATAATTTTCTTTCCTTCAAAATCACGCTTGTGTATTCTTCCTGTGATTCCTTCGTGGAACTCATTGATAATTGTTTTGGTGATTAGGTTACACTGTAGTCTTCTGATGCCTTCTCTTGCTTTTATGATTTTTATCCTTTTCTGCTCTTTGATTTGTTGTAGATAGTTCTTCTGTTTGTTCATTCTTGCTGGTGAAATAATTTTATCCATCTTTCTTCTTAAGATAAGATCTTCTCTTGGTAACAAATTTCTTCTTAACGAAGGATCACTAACTACTCGGATTTGTTTTTAATTAGATTTACCAACGGGGACATATCACTCCACCTGTTTTAGCGCCAAATGTAGTTGCAGGAAATCCTACAACCACACCCTTAATGATATCTAAAGAACAACTCAAATGATCATCATAAAATTCATAAGAACATTCATTAAAATCTTTAAGTTGGATACAAGATTATGAGAGAGCTCTAACTTGGAGAACAAATAAACTTTCTCTCTCCTAAATTTCTTATCTAAACTCTCTAAAAAGATCTCTATTATACAAGGTTGCTTAGTCCCTTATATAGGGGTTTACATAGTGGATGACAGCTAATAAAACCCTTATTTCCGGATCTGGCGTGCGTAATAAACGCACGCTTACATTGGCTCTCCCCGCACGTACTTTATAACATCGCATGATCTGTTAGCGCGAATGTCTTCGCTTGATCTTGATAATCATTACCTCGCATGCGCTATTGGTATGCGGTATTTTGTATCTACATTGTGCACGAGTACGTAACAACAAAATGAACATGCACTTCTATACCATCAGATTATATATACATCCATTTATTTTCATCTTTATAACTGCAAATCTTTATAACTGCAAATCTATGCCTTAAGCTTATGGTGTTCGTACGTTAACAAAATGAACATGCACTAGATAGCTCAAGGTACACAGTCCAGAGCCAAGGACGCCCCAATCAACATTTTGATTTGTGATTTTAATCAACGAACATCTGATTAAGAAAATAATTAACCCACCTAAAGAAAATGATTAATTTAATCGACCTTTTTGAAGTATATATCACATCCCAAAAAGTCGCTAGAGCTCATTGCGCCAAAAGTTTATTACTCCCTCCGTTTCTAAAAAATAGACAAGTTTCCTTATTTGGGTATGTCAAAAAAATAAGCTTGTTTCCATATGTGGAAAGTCAAATGTTATGATTTTACTAGTATACCCATAAAGGGACCACTTCTCTCTTTCCCTTTTCTCTCTTAATATTAAAGGGGGACCACTTCTCTCTCCCATCCTCTTATAATAAATGAGTGGGGACCAAGGATAAATTAGGAAAAAACATGAAAATGTGGCTATAATGAACTTTTGTGAAAACTAAACTTGCCTATCTTTTAGAGACGGATGGAGTATTATGATAGCGTCGACCATGTAATTATATGAGTAAGTACGTACTTGGATGGACAGCCAATTCTCCAAAAGGGACGTACGAGACTCTTACAAAGATATTGTAGCAATGTAGCTTTCTTTCAGGATTAAAAAGCCGTCGCTTTTAAATTTAAGTGAAGGGACGCAATATACGGTAAAACGTTCAATTCTCTACCTCTAAATCAATACTCCTTATCTACTGCCTCTACCTCTAAACTGAAGGGACGCATATCCTTTTATAAAACGTTTTCTTAAGTTCAATTCTCTACCTCTAAATATAAATATATGGCTTGCTTATTTGTGGTAAACATGAGGGGTTTTCTTGAGCCGCCACATCAGCAGAACGGATTCCCCTTTAGATAAGGTACATCCTACATTAATAATGCATTCCATCTATCAGCAAATCTCCATTTCAGAGAAACATCTGAAACCATGGCAGTTTTGATGGAGTCTTACTTCTTCATATCCATTCACTCACTCATTTTTCTTCTTTGTTTGACAATGTTTGCAGGAAAATCATCAGGTGCAACTGTACCAGCGATTTACGTTTTCGGCGACTCTCTTCTAGACAGTGGAAATAACAACTTCCTACAGACTCATGCGAAATCGAATTATACTCCTTATGGAATTGATCTCCCCGGTGAACCAACTGGTAGATTTACAAATGGTGCTACTGGAGGAGATTTCATAGGTACATTACGTAAGGAAGAAAGATATGCTAATTAAGCATGCAACTCATAGTGCCATCCATCCAAAACTGTCGTTCTCACTTTTTGTGGCTTATATTGGTTATTGTTGACTCATGCTAAAAAAAAAAAAAAAAAAAAATGTTTCATGCAGCACAACTTCTTGGCTTACCTTATCCACCAGCGTATTTGTATCTGTCGGAGGCAAGTAGAAAAATTACAACCACTGGAATCAACTACGCCTCTGGTGGATCGGGCATTCTTTCCAAAACTGGAACCATATTGGTAATATATCTACTAATATAACCATCAAATTGTTGGGTGCAAGATGTAACCATCATGCCTTGATCATGACTAGCTAACTTTTCTTCTTGTTTGACTGTAAACAGGGAGATATCTTAACTCTAGATGAACAAATCAACTACTTTAATAGCACAGTGACAAATGATTTGCCAACAATCCTCTCCTCTACCTTGGATAGATCTATCTTTCTTATTTCCACCGGTAGTAATGACTATCTCAACAACTATCTACAACCTCAGTTCTCCAACAGTAGCCAAACTTATCCTCCTCAGGAATTTGCTAATCTCCTATTAGACACTTTTGAACAACAACTGACGGTATGTATGCATGCCATGGTTAAAATTCATTTTTCGCGAGGCAAATACTTGACGTGTGCTTATATAACCATGTATTGAATTTTGCAGACTATATACAAATTAGGAGGGAGAAAATTCGTAGTATATGGTCTCGGTGCTCTGGGATGTTTACCAATTGTGATAGCCAGTGCTAATCCAAAGCCGACAACTCTATGTGTAGAGGATGTAAACAATTTGATTAACATTTATAACAATGGACTTCCAACAATGTTACAACGACTTGCTTCCCGCTTACAAGGCTTTACTTTTGTCCGAGCCGATCTGTTTTCACTTGGTTATGCTCAGTTTCAAGATCCTGTTAAATTTGGTAAGGAACCACATTCATCATTTCACTCCTATATAAGTATAATGTACACAAATTCCTTCCGTATAACAGTTAGAAATATTTTTTTCATGCAGGATATGCCGATGGAAGAACACCGTGCTGTGATTTTGGTGTGTCGGGAATGTGTGTACCTGGACAAAACCCATGTAGTGATAGAGATGATCGTCTTTTCTATGACGCAATTCATCCGGTTCAACTAGTGAACTACCAATTTGCAGGAGATTGCTTCTCTGGTAACTCAAGGTGCACCCCTATCAACATTAAACAATTAGCATTGAAGCAGTCATGATATATGAAGTCCACAACACGGTTGTTCTTTTTTGTTTAACTGTTTTGTATTCTGTTTTATGTCTCTTTTGCTTTCTTTTGTTTTTGTGGTCTCTGGTTTGATGGTTGCTTTCATTAATAACTTTTTTGTTTAAAAAAATGAAGTCGACCGCACGTGTACGATCCCCTACCCAAATCCAGCCAGTTGGACTAGCCCCAATGCTAGACCCAATCCCGCTATACAACTAATTTAATTAAATACAAACCTCTACTGTGGGGATCGAACCCCGACTTCCTCCTTACCGGAGTTGATGGGATACCACTGAGTTATGCTTTCTTGGACCTCCCGCTTTTATACTTTCAAAAAGTCTTTACGAACTGAGAAAAAAATTACACTAACAAACCGCCACACACAATGCACCGATGCACGTCTCCCGAGGGGCTGGGCCCAAGAGAAGCACTGTTACACTTTATGGTACCACACGGTGATGAAATGCAAGATACAGTTGCACAAAAAAAAAAAGTAATTTAATAACCTTGCCGGATCGGGTATACCCAAATAAATTGGGATATACAAAATTTAAACCCATCCAAAAGAGTATGCTAAGGGATGTCTAAAAGATGTAAAAGACCAAATTGTCCTGACCATGATTTTAATCAGTCAACATATCACCAAACAGCTATGCCCCCTGATTATGATTTTTGTACTCAAATTTTATGTGATGAAATCGAAAAATGAAAAAAAATCCAATCAAAACAAAACAAAACAAAAAAGTCTAAATGAAACTGAAATTTAGTTATACTCGATTTGAGATTGGGTACAAAATCATATCCAATCTTATATAACTAGAATTTATTAAATCAATCTTAGCCGATTGGAGCAAACATACGGAGAATCAATGGGGCGGGTCATTCGCGGATCAAAATGCGGGCGAAAGAAAGGATCCATGGAGCGGCTTAGTTTAGAACGTTTATAGAGTCGGGAAAATTAGGCTAAGGCCCAACCCATGGATAACCCATAATATGAGGCCCCTAGTTAAAGTAAGTTTAAATCTAGGCCCCTAGTTATTAAAAGACATTGATACCCTTATGCATATTGTCAAGCCCATAATTAAATAAAATTTAAATTTAGGCCCAAAATTATTAAAATATAATGTGATGATATTCCCACCACCTCCGACCACCACAGCCACCGCCAACCACCTCCGCAAACCACCGCCACCAACCACCTCCGACCACCACCGCCTCCGACCACCACCAATCACCTCCTACCACCTCTGACCACCGCCTCCGACCACCTCCGACCACCACCAACCGCCTCCGACCACCGCCGACAACCACCCCGCGCCGATGACCACCACCACCACCTCCGGCCACATGCATATTGCAAGTGTATCCGGAAGTTACACATGCATTCAAAAGTGTGTAACGAGAAGTTACACATGCATATGGCATGTGTATCCCGAAGTTACACATGGCATGTGTATCCCGAAGTTACACATGGCATGTGTAATTAAAAGTTACACGTGCATATAACATGTGTATCCACAAGTTACACATGCATATGGCATGTATAGCCAACAATTATCTAAGAAAAAAATATACAAAAAAAGATATGCATTGCTTTAATATTCATTTACAATAATTTTTCTCGTTTTTATCTATTAATTGGCTGTTATTGAATACAATAAACGAGTTAGAACACTAAATATGTAAAACTAAATCTTAGAAATGAGCCACGAAATCCTCTATTGTTCCTTCCATTCTTGTCTTCCTCATTACAAAATGCTTCCATATCTATAACAAAATAAACATCCATGAAATTAGATTGGGTAAACAAAAAGAATGAAATAATATTATAGAACAACTAAAAGAGTAATTAAGAGTTACACATGCATATGACTAGTGTAACTTGGAGTTACACATGGGTCTCATAAGTGTAATCGGGAGTTACACATGCGCCTCGATCGGTACGATGAGAGTTACACATTCATAACCTTTATATCCCATCAATTAGCAAGTGTAACTAGAAACTACACATCTAATTGGGAAGACAATTAGATGCCATATGCATGAGCCAATTATATGCCATATGCACGAACGCAATTCACTCGGGGACTTTGCCCCATCGTGAAAAATATATCCTATGGAACAAGCTAAACATAAAATGAGCCATTAACATACTCAACATGAGAAATATATCATATGCAGAAAGCAATAGATAAAATGTGTCTTAAAGATACAAATGCTACAATTGCTTACAAATACAATAGGATATATATGTGTAACCTCAAGTTACACATACTGTAAAACAAAAAACAGCATCTCTACATCATCAATTTGAAGTTGTTCTTTTAAAACAACATTGTTTCTTCATCCTCTTCTCAGTATCAAACAAAAAAACTCACAACAAATTCACAAAAAACAAAAACAACGAGAAAAAACAAATTCCATGCTAAAAGTAGAATAGGATATATATGTGTAACCTCAAGTTACACATACCGTAAAACAAAAACATTTTGTCTACATCATCAATTTGAAGTTGTTCTTCCGAAACAACATTGTTTCTTCATCCTCTTCTTAGTATCAAACAAAAAGCTCACAACAAATTCACAAAAACAAAAAACAAATGTAAAAATACAAATTCCATGCTAAAAATACAATAGGATATATATGTGTAACTCAAGTTACACATACCGTAAACAAAAACAAAGATGTCTACATCATCAATTTGAAGTTGTTCTTCCTAAACAACATTGTTTCTTCATCCTCTTCTCGCATCAAACAAAAAACTCACAACAAATTCACAAAAATAACAGAAAAATACAAATTTCATGCTAAAAATACAACATGATATATATGTAACCTCAAGTTACACATACCGTAACAAAAACACCGCATGTCTACATCAAGTTGAAGTTATTCTTCAAACAAAATTGTTTCTTCATCCTCCTCTCATTATCAACAAAATATAAACAACAAACCAGTAATCAATTGAGAATTCATTGATTGATGATCAATTGTTAAATAAATTTGAACCAAATCATTAGATCTATAAATCCATTGAACAAAAAATCGATTAAATCAATACCGAGATATCTCCGAATCAATCAAAAAATCCATATTTAATCGACGAGATCAAATCTATTTATTTCAATCGATTATTTCGTTGAGCTATTCAATCGAAATCATCAACGGAGATCCATAAGCATCGTCATCTCAAATCGATGAATCTAAACTCGTTTTCTTCTTCTCCGTTAAACTACGACGTTGATGATGTGAACCGAAAACCCACTCTTGAGCGTAAACCAGAGAGATAAAGTGATGTTGATGTAGAATTTTTGTTTGGATAATCAAGATATTTGTTTGTAAATCTTAGATCTAGGTTTTGAAATCATTTTTTCATTAAGAATTTCGATTAGGAATTGTTTCTGACCGGTTCTTCATCCGAGAGAGAGAGCTAAAGAAAATTAGAGAGAGAAATCGAAAAGAAAATGATACCAAAAATGAAATCTACGCCTAATTTTATAACTATATATACTAAAGGGTTGTTTTGGTATTATGAAATATTTTTTTATTTACGGTGCCCAATCCTAAAGTTATGGGCCTAGAAATATCAAAATGTGAAAGAATGGAGTTGATAGAGAAGGATCCATTTTGTGTGGGGCTTCTCCGTATTCAACCCATATAGTAGGGGGTTATAGTATTTTTCACTATAGAGTCCTTATATTTGTGACTTCCAAAACCATTAACTCCTACTAGCTAAGAAGGTTCCGTTAATCGGTCGGGGGCCCACCGTTTCACGGTAATCTAGTTTTAAGAAGTACCTTATTTTTGGAATTACTTGGATTGCAAGTTCAGATAGGATTCTATAACTAAAGTTCAAGTCTTCACTATAAATAGGAGACAAGTCTTATACGTATTTTCTCAACTATTCTTCGTTGAGAAAACTCAACGAAGTAAGGGTTTACGATGGCTACCTCCTCCGTAAACCCTTTTGATCTCTTGCATGGTGATGATGTGAGTTGTGAAGATCTTTCTGTTCTTGTGGCAAAAGTCTCTGCGACTAAGATTTCTCATCCTTCTCTATTAAAGGAGAAAACCAAGAACGCTGCTCCTGCTCAGCTTCCTTCTAAGCCTGTGTCACCTGCAGAATACGGTATGTTCTTTTCTGATATTTTTGTTCTTGGTTGTTGCTTAACTATAGTTAGGGCCTTTTGATCCACTGATTGATTGATTTAAAATAATAATTTCTTATTGGTTTATAGTGAGACCTGGAGGTCGAGGCACAGGAAGAGGAACTGGAGGTCGAGGCACAGGAAGAGGAACTGGAGGTCGAGGAACAGGACGAGGAGGTCATGGGGATAACAACCAGACAGATTCCACTACTAACGGTGGTAATTCTGATTGGCAAGTTGTTAGATATGGTCATGGAGATGGTAAAGGAAAGGGGGCTTCCATTAGTAATGGTGGTAATGCTGATTGGAAAAATAAAGATGGTCGTGGAGGCGGTAGAGGAAACGGAAATAGGGGGTATTCTAAGAATGAGAATGTAAACGTCCCGGCAGAGAAAGAAGAAGACAAAGAAATGTCCCTTGCTGAATTTGAAAAGGTCAGGCTTGAAAAGAAGAAGGCTTTAAACGCAGTAAAAAGTGAAGAGAAGAAAGTTGTTGCTGTTGAAAACGAATTTAAAAATATGAAAATACTTGGAAAAAAGAATGAGGAAGAGCTTTCTTCTATCAAGCTACAGAAATCTGGAAAAGGGAAGCTTAAAAAGAAGGAAACCCTTGCAGAGGAAAAGGCTCGCAAGGTATTATATTTTTCCTATTTCTACCTGACTGATTTTTTTTTATCTTGCTGTAGTTATAACTGTACAAGCACATGGCGAAAACTGAGTTGTTGTATTTACAAGCTTTATTTCTTGTTTTTTATTTGCAGTCAATGTTACTACAAGAATTTCTGAAGCCAGTTGAGAAGCCGGTTGAGCAGGAGAAGAGTGATAAGAATGGCAAAGGTTCTGATAACGGTGCTCAGGCAGATCGTACCGGCCTATCTAGGGAAGGTTCTTCAGAGCAACCAAAAAAGGAGATTAAACGCGCCACCCAAGTTCCGTCGACTTGGTTATCTGCCGTCAAGGGAGGATGAAGCTGTGACAGCATGAACTTTGTTAATCTAGTTACTAGGACTAGTAATTTTAATTATGTGATTGCGGGATCTTGATTATTATCATTCTTGGTTATAAAGGAAAAGATTATTAATTGATATCACCAATTGAGCCTGAACATGTAAAAGCAATTTTCAGTCTACTATTAGAATATTTTCAAAAATCTGATTTCTTCTGAATCCCAGAGGTATCAGTCTAACTGGTCTGACTTATTTCTGACTAAACCTAAAAATTTGAAGCTCATTTGATAAAGGGAAATAAGAAAAACTCATTTAATAAACTGAAATACAACAGTAATCCAATTCATATAGTACTGAACTACAAGAAGTCTTCTTACCATCTGGAAACCAACCTAACAGACTAACCACAGCTAAAACCAGCAAAAAAGATGAACTGAGCTGCCCAATCGAATGAACTAAGTGCCCAACTTACCTGTAGCAAAAGTAAGTGTGGGCATTAGAAGTTTAACAACAAACTTTTAACAACAGAGTTTGGTATACCAGTAAAACTTGATAATGTATTAAGAGTTGTTTACAAGCAAACTTTTAACAAGCAAAGTTCTAACAGCTGATTTATAATTATTTATAGTTATTATCATCTAAGAGTTGTTTTCTGTGGTTCTAGTTCTACAATGTAGAAGGATCTGAACGAGAATCTTATGAAAGGAATTCTGTGAACCACAATGACAAAAGATTTTTGAAGGATAGATTTAGGGAATACCTGGATTGATTTTCCTTGCTCTGACCTGCATCCAGTTCCACTGACTCGATCCCTTCCTCCATTTGCATCTTCTATTCCTTAAAGATTTGATTGAAAAATTGGGAGAAGGATTTTGTAAATAAGCACTATTCCAGCACAAGGGAGCAAATTACTGCAAGTTGAGGCTTTATAAGGGTGAGGAAACTAAAAAGATGAAAATGCAACCCTCAGTTAAAGATACGTCTCTAGTTAGACTGGACGGGCTAATAAGATCCCCCTTGCTGATTCATTATCGATTTGGAAATATGATGTCGAAATTGTATACAATTTGGCCAACCAGGAACTTAAATAACATGAAAACCTCTCTAAAACATGTTTTTACGATAATAAGATGTGCACACAAACAAAAGCTACACTCAATACGAAGCTCAATTTTCCAATATCTGTGCATCAATGTTATTTTCCGAATCAATACAACACTAACCACCATCCTACTCATGATTTAGCTTCATATCATTTAGTTACCAAAATGAGTTCAATAATATCAACATAGAAAATTTGAGGATACATGGGAGGATACAGATGTAAGAATTCCCTGAAGCCTGATTAACTTCGTACTGCAAATTTGTGGTAACAAAAGAAGTCATGAGAATATCCTCATAACTCACTAAAATAACTAAATAAGTTGTGATCACATATCCTACCACTATAAAGCCACATAATAAATAGAATGAGAATTAGAAAACTTACAACAACAGCGAAAGCTTCCAGGATTCCTTTGATTATGCAAAGTAAATCCTTTTGCAGTGAAGTCAAATCGGCATCACAATGCCTGGAATCACTTAGAATCGTATGATTTGTCAGGCCTGGCATACTGGCTGTGTGAAGGGGGGTCGTCATTGGCATCCTGATAGCGAATATTGGATCCTGAAGGATCATATCTATCCTCAATAACATTTTCCCTTACAGATTCTGATCTATACCTTTCAGATGTTCTCCTCTTGTTGTAACCATTAATGTCTGATATTTTATCATTCTTCCCCCCACTTAAATCAGTAGCAGGATTTGAGACAGACGATGTGGACCTGCTATCGTGATATCTGGATCTATGAGATGACACAGAGCTTCCTTTATCATATTTACTACTCCTACTCCCTTCCCGGTCATCTCTTTCCCTTTGGTGCCTATGCCGTTCATGGGATCCCCGACTTCTGTAACTCTCTGGACTTCTCGACCTATACTCTTTATCTTGTTTGTTCTTTCTAGTACTTCTCTTGTGATCCTCAGATTCATGGTGACCATGGGATTCATATCCCTGCCGGGTGTGTGAATGCTTTGCGTCACTGCTCCTGCTTATGCTATCTTTAGGTGTGCCTAACTCTTTTCTTGCAGAGATACCACTCTCTTCCTGGTCATCCGGATGCCTATGTCGCTCATACGATCTCCTACTCCTGTAATTTTCTGGACTTCTACACCTGTACTCTTTATCTTGTTTATTCTTTCTGATACTTCTCTCTTGATCCTGCTGACCCTGAGACTCATATCCCTGCTCCAAGTGTGAATGTGTTACATCACTGCTCCTGCTTATGTGATCTTTGGGTGTGACAAACTCAGCTCTTGCGGAGACACTATGGTGCGGATAAGATTGCTTCTCAATACCATATTCAGGCCTGTTGCTAGGTTCAGATGAGTCTCTATTGCTTGTTAGCATATCAACTACAGGCATATCATGAACAGATATTGAACCAGATGGAAACACCTCGGCCTCTGCAGATCCTTTGATAAAGCACCCAATGCCACCGGCTTGTTTGATTTCATTCATGTGCACCTCGATTATATCCCGCAAAACCTTCAAGAGAAAGTAAATATAATGTAAATGGATATGGACATAACTGAAGTTTTCAAGTTAAGGTAGCATTTTGAGTTGACACTTTTTTCAATTTATTATTTATTGGAAAGTATCTAATAGATCACTAGACTTCACAATGAGGTTATAATTTATCGGTGCTTCAATAGTGAAGCTCTCCCTTACCTCTGTTTTAGATCGCTTCACTTTCTTCCCACGATATGACATTCTTCGGCGTTTGTAATCTCTTTCTTCAGCCAACAGCTCCTCCCTGGTCTTTGACTTATTTGAGTCCTTCAAATCCATCAAAAGAAACTTGTAAAAAACCAGATGACACCACATGACCTCGAGATAGAAGTAAAAGACAACAAATATGAAAAGAGGCCAGTTCTTAAGAAGTTTCAAGATACATGAATAAGAACAACAGACATCTTTAGGTTTACCTGGATTTCACAGTAAAAGACAGAAAATGAGAGTTAAATTCAAATTTTAATCAACTCCAACCCCAAACAATCAAATCCGAACTCAAATTTTAACCTAACATAAGCCTGCCTGCACAAGCTTACTTTTGGTTATTATGCATTACAGGAAATTTTTGTTTTACACCTACATACACTTGGTTATTATGCAACAACCAGATCGAATGAGCCCTGGATATGTTTTTTGTCTACAAGTCCTTAAGTTCTGAAGTTATGCCTTAAGTTCAAACATAACGGCATGCATTCAACTAGTCCATAAGTTCTGAAGTTAGACCAAGACATGAGTGAGAGGACTGATTCCCATTTTATTCTTTAACCATAATCCCTGTCTCCCAAATAGTGAAATCATCAGTTTAAACATACCTTATTTTGATAACGCTGCCAAAGAAGTCCATCATGCTCTAGAATAGGTCTATAATTAGGACGTTTCCCTCGTTCCTCAATAGCCCTCGTTGACACATATAAATGTTCCTTTAGCCTGCAATGTATATAGCAAAATATGAACATTCCTTTAGCCTGCAGTGTAGATAACTGAACTTACATAATTCCATATGAATTTTGTTTGACCGAGCTGGAAGATGATGATGTGGTACTTCTAATATTAACAGTTATGATATGCAGCCAGAAAACTATAATAAATCCACGGTAGTTGTTCCTGTCCTTAAGTACAAATCACGTTATTCAATAGCAAGCAAATAAAACTAAGCAGAAATAGGTAGAGGTGCCATACAGCTGAGATCTGGGAAGTGAACCAGCACGCCTTAACCCCTTGATTTTCTCCTCAAGCAACGATCTCTCATGCAAAGCAGCAACTGCTGCTGTAACTTGTGACACAAACACCGAGCTTTCATAAACCGAAACCTCTGCATTAAAATTTTCATCTGGAACTTCTAATTTGACATTCCCACTGGCTATTGATCCAACAAACTCCAAATCCTTACCATAAACGGTCCCTCCTTTTTCATTCAATGGACATAACAACGAACTAGATGCAGCATTCAGTAGACACCACTTAAGCAATTCTTTAGAAAACAATTTTCCATTCACTTCCCCATACAAAACCGTAAACTGAGACGATAACCACATCATAACTTCAAGTAAAACAGGACAATCGAAATGTAGAGACTTCGAATCCAATTCTCTATCTCCCTCATTTCCAGTTAACAGCAACTTATACTTCCGATTAGCTTCACGTTCAATTGCTTTCATACAAAGTTTCAATAACATATAAATGTGATCCCTCATATGCAAATCGATAACAATACCATAACGAGGCGAATTCATAATAATCCATTTCAGTATTTCACATTCTTTAGCAAATCCTAAACACTGACAAACTGTATTCACAACATACGAATACGAAACCGGGAACTCATGCCATACCTCCATTTCAGTTCTCATCGACCAAAATTCTGAAGGAAGAATCTTCATACACTCTCTCCGTTCCACCTTGGTATCCTCCTTATCACTAAAATCAGAACATAACTCATATAAAACCCGCGGAAGCTTAAACGTTCTTTCTTTACTATCAAAATCTGAAGAACAAACAACAGCAGGACATTCTTTGTAAAAGAAATTAGACCTAAAATCCAACAAATAATCATCTATAGATATGCAAATCTCATCATTAGATTCTTCAATTGGTTGAATAGATTCATTTTTCTCCTCTTTAATCGATTTAGGGTAATGTAAAGAATCTAAAATATCAAGGTTTATGACACAAGGAGAAGATTTGCAAATCAAAAAATGATGAAACAAGAACTCAGGAAGCATTTTATGATTAGGATTGAATGGGCAACAACAAAAGTCGTCGGGTGAATTTTTGAGAATAATTTGATCCGGAAGTGATTCTAGTGTTGATTTTGCTTGATTTATGAAGTCTTTTAGAATCGACAATGTTGTATTGAGATCATTAGCTGCAGTACAAGTAGAAGAAGAAGAAGAAGAGGGGTTTGGTGGGAGAATTGGTTGTTGCTGCTGATGATGATAATGGTTTTGATGAGGATGAGAGTAATTAGGGTTTTGATAATTAGGGATTGGTGGTGGGTGGAAGTAGAAAGAAGGGTTGTTGTAATATGGATTTTGAGGATTCATCACAACCTGTGAGCTGAGCTGAGATGATCTGATGAGAAAAGAATAGAGAGGTTTAAGGGTTTTGATGGCGGAGGAGAGAGCAGTGATAAAGAAGTGGGAGAAGAGGGCAGCTAAATGTTTTTTCCCAAGCTATAATCTATAACCGGTGCCGCGATGCAGCCTCAAGCTGTGTACGCACTTGCACCTTTTCCGTGCGAAGCTGCAGCTAGGTACGTGCCACTTATGAGTTAGAGAGATTTCCTGTTTAGTCCACTAAACCCGACCCGGATTAGTGGCTAGTCCAGCGGGAAACAACATTTACTCCCTAGTCCAAAAAAGATTTGAAAAGAGTAAAATTACTCTACTAACCCTAACATATAATATACTATGTATGTTATTAGTAACATATGTAATATGTAGCAACATATGTAATATGTAGTAACATATATACTAGTATTAATACTAGTTTACCAGTATACTAGTAACTAGTAGTATACTAGAATTAATATGTAGTATGTAGTAAACTATGTAGTAACATATATAAAACAAATGTAATATGTAGTAACATACTAGTATTAATATGTTACTAGTAGTATACTAGTATTAATATGTAGTATGTAGTAACATATATATAAAACAAATGTAGTATGTAGTAACATATGTTACTAGTAGCAATATATTATATATTGATACTACATATTAATATGTAGTATGTTATATATCGACACTACATATTAATATGTAGTGTCATATTAGTATGTAGTATGTTATATATTGATATTATATATTAATATTGATACTACATATTAATATGTAGTAAGTTATATATTGACACTACATATTAATATGTAGTGTCATATTAGTATGTAGTATGTTATATATTGATATTATATATCAATACTGATACTACATATTAATATGTAGTATGTTATATATCGATATGTAGTATGTTATATTAATATGTAGTATGTTATATATTGATATTACATATTAATATGTTACTAGTATAGTACTAGTTACTACTAGTACTACTAGTATACTAGTTTACTAGTATATTATATACTAGTTTACTACTAGTATACTAGTATATTACTAGTTACTACTAGTATACTAGTAAACTAGTTTACTAGTACACATGTTGCTACATATTACTAGTTACATATTAATATGTTACTAGTTACTACTAGTATACTAGTAAACTAGTTTACTAGTACACATGTTGCTACATATTACTAGTTACATATTAATATGTTACTAGTCTACTAGTATAGTATTAGTTACTACTAGTATATTACTAGTTCCTACTAGTATACTAGTAAACTAGTTTACTAGTACACATGTTACTACATATTACTAGTACACATATTACTAGTTACATATTAATATGTTACTAGTCTACTAGTATAGTACTAGTTCCTACTAGTATATTACTAGTTCCTACTAGTATACTAGTAAACTAGTTTACTAGTACACATGTTACTACATATTACTAGTACACATATTACTAGTTACATATTAATATGTTGCTAGTCTACTAGTACACATGTTACTACTAGTATAGTAGTATAGTTACTTAATTTACGAGTAACATATTATTTTTTACTATTAATATAGTAGATATTGATATGTAGTATGACCATATTGATACTACTAGTATGTAGTAACATATTACTAGTAATATTTGCATGTGTTGATACTAATTAGATATGTAAGGGTGTTTTAGGCATTTAGAAAACGCACTTTATAATCTCCACAAAGTTTTTGGACTAGTGAGTAAATAATTGGACTAACGAGTAAATAATTGGACTAACGAGTAAATGTTTTTCATGGGTGGACTAGCCATTAACTGGGTCATGAAAAATTGGACTAAATAGTAATTCCTACTATGAGTTATGGGGCTTATGGCGAGTCTTTTTTTTTTTTTTTTTACTCGGCAAAGATAATTTTATAAAGAAAAACACACAAGCCGTATAAAGAAAAACACACAAGCCGCGTGCAAGCAATTACAACTAAAGAAAAGTATATAGCCCAAAGCAAAAATTAGCCTAAAACTAAAGAACAAAGGCAATACAGGGAATCAGCAGAACAACTTGTGAAGCCACTGCCTAGCAACTAAAACAGAATGTTAACAAACAAATTAAGTCCAAAAACGCGGAGACAGGATCACATTAGAGGCTTATGGAGAGTCTTTTTCTTGCAATATTTTGGCACCAAAATTCAAGTGTTGGTTCCCCTAATTTCAAACTCGCGAGTCAAATTAGTTTTTGTACAGAATGAGCTGAGCCCAAGACAGTCTGTAAGGTTTTCACAGATGATTATTTGGCTTTTTGAAGTCAAGACAGTTTGTAAGGTGTTCACAAATGATTATTCGGTTTTTTAAAGTAAAGTAGTTAAAAGTTATGTTGGGAACAAAATTTGAAAATGATTTCTACAAAAAAAAAGAAAAAAAAAGAAAGTCGACCTCAGAAACTTTGGGAGAGGTGTTTCTTGTGATTTGATAAACTTTGGGAAGGATGTCGGATTTCAATTGATCAATCCAATTCTTCTCTAAGTTTTCATCTTGTCCGGGACTTTCTCTCCTCCTCTTGAGTTTCATAATAGCATCTAAGTGACAGCTTTTCTGGAATTCCTTTTTAGGGTTTCCTAATATCTCAACGATTTGGTGTTTATGATGAGAACTCGATCAATCTCAGTGTCATCATCTCACTACAAAGCCTCGATTCAATCTTCTACAGCGTCGTCATCAGGTGATGATATTGTTGTTGCTTCGGTCTCTCATGGCGTCACGCATCCGATTCTTTCAAGAAGAAAGCCCCAATCGGCGATTCTGGACTTCTTCACTTGCTGAGAATAAAGTTGTGGATAGCATCTCTGTTCAATCATCTGCCACAGAGAGACCTAGACGAAGAGCTAAAACAATTACTTCTTCCATGGCCGGAGTTCAGTCTTTATGTTGCGCCCATACTGTTGGTGTTGTACCTGATTTTCCAAGCTCCTCTCTGGTTATTCAATCTTCTGTTGAAGATGCTACTGTAACAAGAAATTGGCCCTTCAATTATGTGCAACGCCTTGCCCTGTACCACTTGAGATAGTTCCCACTTCAACAGATAATCATATAGGTAAATTTCGATGCCCTTACCATGGTTTTCATGGATGCAAAAACCACACAGATAGCAAAGGTTACAACCAAAGTTCTTTGATCAAACACTTGTGTGATAAGCATTATCCCACTGAGGAGAGCAAGGAGAGGTATGGCCAACTAATCCGTAACAATTTTAGCGTATTCAAGGCTTGAGAGAGTACTTTACAAAGTATGCAGATGTGGTTATTTCCTCCTTGTATGCAAATATTGGCTTGGAGGAAATCTTGCAGGCATAACGGAGAAGTTATTTTTCGTCCATGGAATGGGAAACGTGCACAATTTTTGTTACATGGTATCCCTTATCATGTTCCTTTAATTGATATGGACGATGAAGTTTTTTTTGTCGAGGCATCTGGCAAATTTCTCAGCCTCAATCTTGAGTTGTTTCGACCGAATTCTGCAGAACCAAATATGCATCGATCGTCGCTAGCATCCCGGCTACATGCAAGCTTCTCCTTGTCATAACTTTTAATGCCACCACTCGGAGGGTTGTTAATAATCCTAGTGAAATCTCTCTATGGATTAAGATGCTTCTCTTTCCTATTTGCACTCTTCGAAATTACTTTTCCAAAAGTAGTTTGGAAGAGCAGTCCGACAACAGGAAAAAGTTCCAGATTGCGACTATACAACTTGACTTGCAAAAATGGTCTGAACCAAATGGTTGTGTCACCTTGATTCATAGTGCTTTGGAGGAGCAAACGTCTCTACAAGAAGAACGGTGTATGAGCAAAGGAGAAAACCAAGGGACATCGCAAGAGGATCAAGAGGCAGTGAACATTCGACTTTGTCGTAAGAAGTTGAGTAATGGATTATACGCAACTGCTATTCGTACCTTGACTTCCAAAGGTGTGGCCCCACATAATTTGGCAATTTTTGAGGAACTGCAAGCCAAACAACCTCATGCAAACCCTTCCTTGATACCAACAGACCCTATAGAGCAACCACCCTTCATCACTTCTAAAGATTTGGTTCAGAATAAGATGAAAAGCTTTCCCAAAGGGACCTTTTGTGGGAGAGATGACGTACGTTCCCAACATCTTGTTGATGCTCTGAGTGGGTCTGCTGCTGCTGTTTCAGATAAGCTCATAAATTCAAAAAAAAAAAAAAAAGACAATTTTTTGAGAAACAAAATTTGTTGCTTTCTGACTTTTTGGATTGATTTCTACTTCTGGTATTCAGACACCTTCTACCAGTTAAGAAGTTGCTTTTCAACTTCCTGAAACACAAAAGTTAGAAAGTGCATATAGAAGTTGCTTTACAATTATTGTAAATGATTTTAGAATGACTTCCTAGAAGTTAAAAAATAAATAAAAATTTATGAAGCTAGTTCGGATGTGTTTGTGTAAACTTTTTATGAAGCTAGTTTGTGTAAATAATTTAGCGTGCTTGGATGCACACTCAGAAGTTACTTTTTGACTTTTAGTAGTCAAAAACGAGAAGTCGGTTTGGATATAGAATTTTAAAGCGACTTCTAGAAGTAAAATAATTAACTTATTATGAAGCAAAATATGTTTGCTTTTTTTTTGTGTGAATAAGGAATTTCATTAAAAAGACTAAAGAGCTCCCGAGGGATGAGGAACAAAATGAGTAGAGCCATCTAATATCGATCCACATGAGGATATGTTGATATTAGATTTATCTACTACTAGTTTGTGAGCAATACAAGTTGGAGGATTGTTTCCCCACAAAATAGGAGAAATTAAGGGTCTGACGAACTTAGCTAGAATGTCAGCTGACTTGTTTCCTTGTCTAGGAACGAAATTAAAACCTAAAAAGTTATTCCATAATTGAGCTAGTCTTTTTGCTTCATTTAAGTATGCTTTTGAACGCCAAGAGATGTCAGAATTCTTTCCATTCATGTAGTTGAAGAGGCTCTCATAGTCTCCTTCTATGCTGAAATTTTCTAATCCATTCTCATGTGCCCAATTTGCTGCTTGATACACTCCTATAGCTTCTGCTTCTTATGGGTCTTGTGATGTGGACTATCCAGCTTTTCCTCCTCCTGTGTCACCTGCATTATCTCTTAAGATTATAGCATAACTTGAAGGTAAATTATTAGAAATCCAGGCAGCATCAACATTTATTTTAAGTTTATTTCCTAAAGGTGCCTGCCAGGTCTTTACAGGATTATTTTGCAATGGTTAATTTTTGTACTCTGGGGACTTCTCCTTTTGGACCAGAAGGCAATGTGTCCCTGAATATCTTGAGATAGGGATCTAGATGAAGTTGATTTGTTTTCAAAAGCTCTGTTGCATCTCTCCTTCCAAATAAACCACATCTTTGTTGGCATAAGTTCTAAAGATATTTCGCTTCTAGGGTTCTTGATCCAGTTCTGGTATAAAGATAAGAAGGTACCTGAAGTGTCTATGTTGAGAGAAATTGGATTTGGAGCTAGGTTCCAAACTTCTATGGCATAAGGACAGTGAAAAAGTAGATGTCCAGTAGTCTCATTTGCGTTTCCACACATTGTACATTGTAACTCTACATTTCTTACCTTCCCAAACAGTTTAACATTAACTTGTCATATAGCTTTCCAAAAGGATTTTGGAAACATGTAGCTAAAGCATTTTGCAAACATTTCCATAAGAATAATTTAATTCTTTAAGATATATCTAAGTTCCATATAGCTTTCCAAAAGGATTCTGGTAGGTCTAGGCTAACTATTTCAGTGTTGGTTTCATTCAACTTGTCATATAAGGATTTTACTGTGTAATATCCAGATTTTGTCAGTGTCCATCTTAGTTGGTCTTTTCTAAGGGTATGCATAGAGTATTTGAAGAGATGAATAGTTCTAACTTTGTTAGCTATATCTTCAGGTAGGATGGAGTTAGATATCCATATCCCAAGTATTAAGAATTGGGTCAATTAGTTCAGATACTAAGTTGATGTGTATATATTGAAATGAGCAGATGTTCTCTAGTATATCTAGTAATCCTGGGATCCATTTATCCTTCCAAAAGTTGATCTCTTGACCATTACCCACTTCCCAAAAACTATACTTATATATAAGTTCTAGACCTTTACTAATGCAGTTCCATGTCCATGATCCATTGGTTTTAGCTTTGGCTCTAATAGCAGAGGATTTCCTAAAATATTTATATCCCATTGTTTTTACCCAAAGAGCATCAGGTTCTTGTATTAGTCTCTATCCTAGTTTAGCGTGCATTGCTAGATTAAACTTCCTAGCATCCTTAAAACCTAAACCTCCTTTTTGTATTGGTTTACAAAGACTTGGCCAGGTTTTGGGGTTAAAACCTTTTTTCCTTTCTTCTTTGCCCCACCAAAAGTCTCTCTAGATAGCATTGAAGGATGAAACATCCCATCTGATAGGTGGGAATACTGGCCACAATAGCTCTGTTTAGGACAGTTCTACTAGGTTGAGAGAGAATTCGACCTTTTTATCCCTTTTCCCTAGATTCCATTCTTTCTAAAATAGGAGCAAATGTTTCAAACTAATGTGTTTTATTTTTAGTAATTCGGACATCATTCTTTGGTGCTTAGGGGCTACTTTTTTTCCAAAGAAGACTCCAGACTTTTCAAAGTTAATAAGTTGGCCAGAAGCTTTACTAAAGATAGCTATAGTTTCTAACAAGTTTTTACATTCCACTAAATCAGTTTTGACAAACAGTAAGCAATCATCTGCAAAGCAAAGATGAGATATTAGTTCACTTTTTGGTGTTATCTTTACTCCATGAAGAATTTTCTTATGTCCCTTGTGAAGGAGAAGTCTAGAGAATATTTCCATGCAGATAATAAATAGATAAGGTGAGAGTGGATCACCTTGTCTTAAACCTCTTGAAGGTTTAAAAGCTTCACCAGGTGAGCCATTAAGAAGAACAGAAATCAAAGTAGTTGAGATGCATTGCTCTATGAGCAAGCAAACCTCTCTACTAAATCCAAAGGCTTACAAGGCATCCAAGAGAAAATTCCAATTCACCATATCAAAGGCCTTGGACATATCTATTAATTTTTATTCCCAATCCCTCTATTTTAGCTTTCTTGTTTTTGAAAGAGTGAATAATCTCATGTGCTACTATAATATTTTCTGAAATTTGTCTAGAGGGATAGGAAGGCTGATTGAAAATGAGAGATAATTTTATCCAAGAATGGTTTAATTCTATTAGCTAATATTTTTGCTAGTACTTTATATATTGTGTTACAAAGTCTTATAGGTCTAAATTAGCCGGGGTTTTTGGGTTGTTTCACTTTAGGTATAAGGAAAAGATGAGTTTTATTTAGTTCACGATAGTAAAAGGATAGTATTTGACTTTATAAAAAACAAATTGTCCATATATTATCTGTTGGACACTTTAATTTTCAAATTCAACGAAAAAAAGGCTTCATGTTTGAGGATATACTCGATTTCTGACCATGCTACGCACCGGACATTTTATTTCTTTTAATTTGGTGTGCATGAGGTTTCGCCCCGCCCACCCCCGTGGGGATGCATTTTTGATTTGGTGTGAGCAAGGATTCGCCCCGCCCTACCCAGTGGAGATGCATTTTCGATTTGGTGTGCGCGGGGATTCGCCCCGCCCCTTGGGGGTGCATTTTTTATTTGGTGGGCTCGGGCTTCGCCCCGCCCCGCCCCGTGGAGATGCATTTTTGATTTGGTGTGTGCGGGGCTTCGCCCCGCCCCATGGAGATACATTTTTATTTGGTGTGTGCGGGGCTTCATCCCGCCCGTGGGATGCATTTTTTATTTGGTGTGTGCTGGGCGTCATCACGTCCCGTGGGGATGCATTTTTTTATTTGGTGTGCGCGGGGCTTCGCCCCGCCCCGTGGCGATGTATTTTTGATTTGGTGTGGCAGGCAAACACATTAAATAGGTGGAGAATATGTGTATATTTTATTTATTTTTTCATTTTATTTTCGCAGAGAATATGTGGATTTTTTTCCCCTTTATATATTAATTTGGAAAAAAGAGTCCTTATACGGTACGACTCGATTTACAAATTGAATTTGGACTTCCATAAAATTCCAAACATGGTAGGTTAGGTATTCCTTTTGAGTTTGTAATTTTCAAACCAATCATACGTTGCCAAGTGTCCTAGCGAATTCAAAATTGAATTTGTTTTTCTTTTTTTATCTTTCCTATTCTTTTTAAACCAATCATACGTTCCAAGTGTCCTCGCGAATTCCAAATTGAATTTGGTTTCTTTTTTTTATCTTTTTCTATTCTTTTTAAACCAATCATACATTGCCAAGTGTCCTCACCAACACGTTCGTTTCACAAAACTCAAAAAAAGTCTATTTCAGTCAATAGAAAGCGAGGGTTTCCTCACCATTCAACGTGGGAGCTTTGTTTGTCTAGGCCTTTAAGTCTTTAGATATATACTCTTTATTTGGCAAGGCTAAAGAGGTTGTGCGCGATCGACCACGGAGACAAACGTAAACAAGTTGATGTATACTTACCGCAATGAGATGCTCCACGCCAGTCATGAAGCAAAACTCAGGGCTTCTCCGGTAGAACCACTCACCGGCCCCACGTGTTCAAATCAATGGTGAGATTTGTCCGTGGGTGTTTCCATGGACCATAAAGATTCATTAATATCTCTCAAGCCCTACCAGTAAGAGGTTTCGTAGAGTCCAAATTTTTCTGGTTTAGGGTTTTAATAAAAGTAACTGATAATAATTCGTTGCTTATACGAACGAGAAACAATGTCGAGCATTCCGGAGGATATTTACTTTGAAATACTTACTAAAGTAACAACAAAATCCCTATTAGCTTGTAAGTATCTGTGCAAAACATGGTATTCACTAATTTCTAATCCTGATTTTGTTAAGATGCAACTTAATCTTACTGTCAGAAGAAACAATCCTAGTCGAATACTTAAACCTAGGCCGGACCAGTTCTACTCCATAAAGCATGATTCAATAGAGTCATTATTGTCGACGGATAAATTTCTTAATTATGCAGTGGAGTTGGAATACCCATTCAAATCCTTAAGTTATTCAGCTACACTTATGGGTTGTTGTGATGGTTTTGTTTGCCTATGGTTCGACAAGAGGCAGTTCTTTTGTGTTTGGAATCCAGTCACAAGGGAGTACAAGGTACTACCTAAATCAAATACTATGTGTTATCCGTATTATCCTAATATGGTTACATTTGGTTATGATTATAAGAGTAACGATTACAAGTTACTAGTTGCTTCCGAGAGTTTATTCGAAGTCTTTTTATTGTGAATAAATTCATGGAAAAGAATTGAAATCGTACCTTATGAGTTGCGTATGTGCAGTAAAGCATCTGGGCTGCTTGTTAATGGACATCTTCATTGGTTAATTGAAAGGCCGCAAGACTCTTCCGATGTTCTAGTGTCTTTAGATATTAGCAAAGAGACTTTCAAAGAGTTAGAACTACCAGAAACTTTAGAGAATAACGTTTTGCTTATTAATTTGGGGCTGTTGGAAGGGTGCCTTTGTTTACTTGAAGAATCTGATAGTCGTGTAAAAATATGGGTGATGCAGAATTATGGAGTTCGAGAATCTTGGACTCAACGTTATATTGTGAAGGATGAATATGGCATTGTATACAGGTTTATATTGTCTTTTAAGGGTGGTGAGATTCTATTTGGGAGTGAGTTTGGTCTACTTTTATATGACCCTGAATATGGAAGGGTTAAAGAGCTAAATATATCTAGTTTGACAAGTTTGTACCAAGATGATATTTATTTTTAAAGCTTAGTTTCACTCAAGTCGAATACTTATGTAGGGGGGAAGAACAAATAGAGGAATGTAATAATAAGAAGAAGAATAAGAAGCTGAGGGAGAGAGAATGAGATATGTTATCAGCCCTTATAATTCATTTTTATGATGCATTTGCTATGTTTCGTGGTAGATAAAATGGCATATTTGCTTTTGTACAAATTAAAGTTGGTTTAACATGCTTTAGCTGTCTTCCTGCAGCTTGAGAGCAGTGTAGGCAATGAGGACGTATCCTTGTTGGTTTAACATGAAATAGGAGAAACAATGTCAGGCCTTCTGGAGGAGACTTACTTTCAAATCTTTTTAAAGTTACCACTAAAATCCATGTTAGCTTGCCAGTGTGTATGTTGGACATGGCATAAAAGGAGAAATTGGGTCACGGTCGCAGTTTTAGAAGGTTTTGTAAACTCCAAGTTTTAGCAATTTTAGGATGTAAGGAGTCTATTTAAACGAATTGATGAACTCAATTGAATTCGAAGTAAAAGCAAGGCAAAACAATGTCAGGCATTCCGGAGGATATTTACTTCGATATCTTTTCAAAGCTACCACTGAAATCCATATTAGCTTGTAAGTGTGTATGCTGGACATGGTATTCACTAATTTCTAAGCCTGATTTTGTTAGGATGCAACACAATCTTACTATCCAAAAAAAACAACCCTAATCTCATGCTTCAAGGGTCTGAGAATTCAAAGAATAGGTATCGTAATGTATTATATTCTATACGTCATGATTCATTATCATCGACTGATGAATATCTTAAATATCCAAAGGAATTGGATTACCCATTTAGATCCTTATACTAAGGTGCGCAATCTGACTAAAAGTGGAAAAACGTACCTTTTGTTTAAACCAATATCCGAATGTGTCTGACTGTATGGAAATGAGCTGGTCTTCATTGGTAACAGACCTCCCAATGGAATATTTTAACTCATTCATATGAATTCTAAGATAAATGTAAAATCAAAACATGACGTATTAACTGACAAACCATTTCTAATGAACAACAATGTGATACTTACGTCAGATATGGGTCAATTTATGTTGTGTTAAAAAGCACATATCTGTGAGCAGTCTTTAGCTTTTCACTATCCATATGCACTTGTTCACCTTTAGAAAGAGGACATGTTGCCGGTGTGGTACCATCGTTTTTATCAATCCTTAGGTTTTCTCCTATTTCAGCTGCTTGATCCATGAGAATAGAATACCTAACACACTTCATTCCAAGATAACACTCTGCTATACAAGCTTCAGGTAGTGCGTAATTTTTAACATATTATTTGAATGTCTTCATATACCTATATGAAACAGCTATACCAGTTAGAACACTTAAATATTAGTAACTCTAAGCTACAATGGAAAGCTATTGACATGTTGCATAACACACCTTTCAAATGGATACATCCAACGATATTGTACAGGTCCACATAAACGCACTTCTAGAGCTAGTTGAATTGTCAAGTGAACCATCACATAAAAAAATAATGGAGGGAAGTACACCTCTAACATACACAAAGTCTCAGCAACTTCTACTTCAAGTTCTACTAATCTTTCGAGATGAACTACCCTTTGGCATATTTCGTGAAAATAAGAACACAACCTGAAAATCGCATTACTTGGCCCCTCAGGTAAAAGTCCCCTCAAAGCTACAAGTAATATTTGTTGCATAAGAACATGGTAATCATGAGCCTTAAGGACACCTAAGCAACCATCTTTCGAGAAATGCTTCCTAAGATCCGAACTATACCCATATGGAACCTTCAAATTTCTCATCCTATTATAAAGTATAGCCTTATTCTTGTTGCTTAAGCTGTATGGTGCTGGTGGAAGAATTGTTTTGCCATTTCTCTCTTCCGGATGCAATTCTGGTCGTATTCCCATACTCTTCAGATCATTAAGGGATTTCAAACCATCTTTTGTTTTGAACTTTATATTCAAAATAGTACCAATGATGCTATCACAGACATTTTTTTCTGTATGCATAACATCAATATTATGTCGTAGTAACAAATCCTAGGAATTCTTGAAAAAACCTAACATTATTAATTCCGAAAACAAAAGATGAGTCATGTTCAATGAAAATCAAGTTTTACACATATATAATTACCTATAAAGCCATTTTGACAATCTAATATATATCTAGCATACTTTTGGTAGTTGCTGGTGGTTGTAATTAAGTTGATATGATTCTATGTGATGAACCCAAACTGTATTAATAATGATTTGAAATTGCACATTGGTACGTACTACTACTACACACTAAGAAAAAGAACTAGAAAAACAGGATACATGTAAACCAAAAATAACATATATATGAAGTTATAGTGAGTTCATGCAAACATGACAGAGAACCTCGTAAAACTATTTGGAAGTTCAAGGGCTAATGGGTATTCAGGTTATAGTGAGTTCAAGCATAGATCATGTGTACGAAACTATTTAACAAGTAAATGTGAAGTTAGAACCGACCTTCCAGTAAAGCAGGTCGAAGAATATCGACCGTTTGTTAAACACTTGAAGCTCAGTTTCCTCGTCAGGTGCACCAAATCTAGCCGCATCAGAAACATCATCCCTTTTCCGCTTCCCACACTTATAATTACCATCCTTTGCACCTTTTGTCGCACTAATCTGACCCTTTTCCTTTACCATCTTCTTATTCTTCTTATTCTTATGATTCTTCTTCTTCTTATGATTCTTCTTCTTCTTTTCCTCTTTTTATTTCCTTTTCTCCTCCTCGTTCTTCTCCGCTTTCCCAAAATCATTCACAATACTGCTCTGACGTTCAAACACCTCAGCACCAGACATAACAGGTGGGTTTTCTCTCCTCTCAATTTCTCCATTAAACATGTCTTTTTTCTGCCGAAGAGGATGATTATCACGAAGAAATCTCCTATGATTCATGTATACAGTTTTACGACTAAATGGCAACCAGTTGCTAAGTGTATTATCACCATAAAGAGGGCAGGCTGCCTTCCCTTTATACGTACATCCAGATAGATTTCCATATGCATGGAAATCATTAATTGTCCACATCAATAAAGCCTTCAAGTTAAATTCTGTTTTACTAAACGAATCATATACTTTCACGTTGTTTTCCCACAACTCAATCAGATCATCAATCAATGGCTGCAAGTATACATCAATGTCATTACTCGGTTGTTTTTTTCCTGGAATCGGCATGCTCAGAATAATGTTTTCGGCTTGCATACACATCTGAGGCGGCAAATTGTGAATCACGATCATCACCGGCCAACAATTGTGGGTTGCGGAAAGATCGCCAAACGGATTGAATCCATCAGTAGCAAGCCCAAGAAGCAGATTACGCGAATCTGAAGCAAATGCGGGAAATCTTTTGTCTATGTGCTTCCAAGACAAAGAATCTGAAGGATGCCGTATCTTCCCATCTTTACTCTTGTTCATCGCGTGCCATATCAACTGCTCATCCAGCTCTGCTGATTGATGTAATCTCTTCAGTCTCGGAACAATGGGGAAGTATCTAAGAACCTTCACTGGTATCTTCTTTTTGGGCTTGTATATCATGTCTGCATCGTTGTCCATGATAGATGTGTCTTGCTTCCACCTAGAATAATGACATTTAGGACATTCATCTGCATATTTCAACTCTTTTATAAACAAGCAACAATCATTCTCATAGGCATGTATTTTCTCGTAAGTCAATTGATAATATTTCAGCAGCTTCTTCACTTCATATGTGCTTTTAGGAAGACAATGACCTGGCGGCAACATCAAACCAATTGTCTTGATAAGCTCGTCAAAAGCCTTCCTAGATATACCACTAACTGTCTTGTGCCTATACAACTCAACAGTGATAGATAACTTTGTGTGTATTTTACAATTAGGGTATAGCGGAATGTCAGCCGCCTCATCCACCTGGTTGTCCAACCCCTCGTCCTGCCTGATTTCATGGCCCTGATCTTGATGTGCATCACCTGCAAAATTATCCTCTACTTGTATCTGTTCTGAACCATGTGTCGCTCCCTCTTAGTGAACATCATTAGAAATGATAGTCGGTTCCCCATGAAAAACCCACTCGGTGTATGTATGATCCATACCTCTTTTCAGCAAGTAAAGATGCACTATATTCGGAGGAAGTGGCAAAGCAAGATTCTTACAATCAACACAAGGACAACCGAACTTAGAAGGATTTCCAAGTTTTTGACAAATAGTCTCTATGAAATTCTTCAATGCATTCTGATATGGAAGATCACCCCTACATAAAAGATAGATAAAATCAGAACACCGTAATAATAACTAAACAATCTAGCAAACCGATGTAAAGAATATAATTAATATATATCCTTATGTTAAACATATTAACCTTGGACAATGAATCCAATCTTTATTCATCGGTTAGAACGAATTCAATCGAACGATATATGTTAAAATGAAACTTGAATCTGTGCGCAACAGGAAAAAAAAAGAGTTAGAATATGGCTCACAGATCTAGCCCTGCAACTTCATCATGTAAGTTATAACAAGCATAATAAGTAACCATAAAAATCATAAGCTGTAACTGAAATGAAGTAATTTTTATTTCTTTTAAATCATTGTCTTACACAGAAAATTAAAAATTATTACATATGAAGACTTTTCCATAGCTTTGTAACTAGATCAGCTATTTGATTAGTAGAAAATCTAACTTTTTCTTTTGCAGCAATGAAGATAGCATCTGAAGCCCATGTAAAAGCTCCACATTGTTCACATACAAGGTAAGCTATGTGCTTATTGTGTTGATTGTTGCATATTTTTAGGGTGAGTTTGCACTTGCAGGTTGAAGAGAAGCACAACTGATTGTGCAGTGGACAATCTTTAAAAGAGTGATCATCTTCTTCACAAGAATTACAGCTTTTAGCTGATGGTAATAACAACAACTTGGCTTTGAAAGGGTCAGAAGCATCATTAAACCATTCAAAGTAGGTGCAGGTAGGTATGGTGCACTTGAAGAACATTTTTCCATAGGTTTCAGTTGTTGTAGATCGTATAAATGCTTTCACACCGTTACAAGGAACATGCTTGCACCTTGGTAGGCGCAGGAATGTTACCTACAATTATAACTGCAAGTGCACAGTGTTGATTTGCAACACAGGGCAAGCACAGGTCGAACCCACAGAGACAAGGTGAGTGTAAGCTGATGCTTTGATCTATCTAAATTGATTCTTAACAATGAGTAACACAAAGGTGGTTGTTTGGTGTCGATACGACAAGATATAGCAGTGATTGTAAAGTAAAATGCAGAACAGTTTGTAAACAAAGGCTAGAGAGTTACTAGGGTGATTGAATTCACCTCATAATCCTATGCTAAGGCAATACAAATTCAAGTTATGTTCTTGTTCCTTCCCAAGGAAGATTCTAAAGAATGAGTTATCAACTAATCTCACTAATTCCCCCTAGTATCAACTGTCTTCTTACAGTACAATTGATCACAGGTTCCTTGGTCAATTTGCTAAGCATCATTCCTATCTTATTAAGCATATATCTTCTTCCATGGAAGTCTCAAATGGAGAATTTATTAACCACTATCACTAATTCTCCCCTAGTATTGGCTGTCTTCTTACAGTACAACCAATCACATGCTAATTTGATCAACTAGCTGACTATTACTCCTATCTCAATTAAGCACAGCAAGAACAACAACATGAATATGAATTAACTCAACATATTATTAAGGGTTTCATCTACACCCTAGCAAAGTTGTTTAGAACATAATACAAGATGAAATTAAACCTAATTTACTACTGCAAGTTGCACCGACTACCCCGGGCTTAATTTTTACATACATAATTCGTCTCTTATTTATACACAAAATTCCTCTCAATTCCTTCAATTCGAAAATTGACAGAGACCCACTCACCGTGACAGCCTGAATTGGTTGTCCTCTCTGCTAATTCGGCTCTGCAACTGATTTTCATGTTTCCTCCACTGTTGAAGAAACCCTAACTCTATCTATCTCAAACCTAGCTTCTAGGGTTGAAGAAGCTATGAAGGAGATAGAGAGAAACTAGGAGGTGGTGAAGGTGGCTGTGCTGGTGGCTGCTCAGAGGCGGTCGGGGATGGAGGTGATTGATGGCTCTGAAAAATTGGTCGGGGGAGGAGACGAGGGTTCTGGTTCTTGTCGAGAGAGAAAGAGAGAAAAATTGAGAGGAGTGTTTGGTTCTTTGCTCGGTTAGGTGAAGGAGACATGCGGCTAGGGTGTTGAGCAGGCGTAGTGAACTCCGATGCATGGTAAGGAGAAGACGTTGGATGAAGCTTCTTGATCCAATCTAACGGCTCAGGATGGAGGCGGGTTTGGATTCGGGTCTTGGATTAAGCCCATGTATTTGCAAACAGGTTGCAACTGATGCGCAAGCGGGTTGGAACTTCTCTTCCATAGTCGCTAGTATCTAATTTTCTGCTCTTTTGGCTCCTCAATTCATCCAAGCTTTATTTAGTACCTAAAAACACAAAATTAATTAGTACAAATATTTATTCTTGAAAATAGAGAAAATACAGAATTTGGGATAATATCTGATTTTAAAGCGCAAAAGATGAGTTAATTGCCAATAAAAAGGTGTAGAAATATGCAATATTTGGCACTCATCAAATAACCCCCAAACCTGAATTTTACTTGTCCTCAAGTGAAGCAGAAATTAAGAAATCCTAACTATACCACTGTCGCTGGTCTCTCGAATGCATTTAGCGTATGCACTAAGCCTTTAAACCCCTAGGTGTCCCTAGTGGACGAGTTGTAGTCTCGTGAGGGCCTACCAGAGATGTACCCACAAAACCTTCTCCAACTTCAGAGCGTAAAAGATTCTCAAGCATCCAAGGAGCTATGAGGACATAGAGTTTCTGCATGCTAGTAACACGAAGTTACAACTACCAAAGAACGCATTCTCATCCTTAAGAGTTGAGCGAGAAATAACCATACCATATGAAAGAATTCGGGTTCGAGAGTGATCACAAGCCTCGACTTCTGCCTCACCAATATGGTTTTATGATAATTGCACTCAAAAAGACCGCTTTTCTAGTCTCTCATGTGTGCAGATATGAATAAAGAGAGAAATCCTGCACACGTTGAATGGTGGGAAGGAGAACCTTCCGAAATAATTTCTGGAGACTCCACAGAATTGTGGACAAAAAGAATCTTTTTCTGATGATCTCTAAGAAATGAAATCAACCATTAGCAAGGATGGGAGTGCTCACTTACCTTCACATCCGATCGGCAATTAACACCACTCTCATAGCATCCATAGAAACGTCTTCAATCTTCGGTCTTCGGTCTTCAACTGTTGATGATGAACTTCTGAACTTCGCAAAAACTTGACAATTTGTAACTTTTCTCTTCAATTTCCTTATTGCTTGGAATTTTCTTCTTGAATTCTTCTTCTTTACCATGGTGGTATCAAAACTAAACTAAGAAAATAAACTATTTTTTTTTTTTTTTTTGAAATTTAAAACATGAAATGAAAATAACAACAAAAACAATGAAACTACTAAAACTCCATGGATGAAGGACTTTATCACTCAATTATTCACAACCTGTATTGTCTTGATTTCATAAACTTCACTAATTCTCATCTTATTTTCTTTTCTTTGCTCTTGTAAAATAAGTCTTCACTAGTGTATAGAATTCTACTTTTTGTACTGTATCTTCACTTGAATAAGACTTTTTCTTTTTGTTGCATGTAAACCTTGGACTATTTCAACTTTTCTTCAAATATTCTGACGTTTCTATGCTCGTTGATGATGATGTGTTTTTATGGATCTGTTGTGTTGTCGAGAGGGAGAGAGTGTGGTTTTAACTGCTAATCAAACTACAAGAAGGAGTTTTCATCTTTAGACGTCACCCTCATGATTGACAAAATTAGCACTCAAGAGATCAAAAATAGTGCTGCAAGTGGTGCGAAGTTGGGTAGCTCACCATTCCTACCCGGAATTGACGTACGGTGACACACACTCTAACAGGACTTTTTTAGATAGTCACAAAAAATGAAGGTCGGTGCCTTGCTTGATGTGAAAATGGGTAGTCTCCACTATGGGTGATCGGAATTCTACTACCAAATATCTTTGCAGCACCTAATTCGCCCTCCGGCATGGTTAAAATCCAACTTTAACGCTCTAATCAACTAAGAAACCCGATTGTGTTCCCCAATACTTCCAAGTTCAGTTATTTCGGTCAGACTCTCTATCTAAACATAGCTAGAAGCATGCTAGTGACTCTAAGATTTAAAAAAAAAAAAAATAATAATAATAATATCTGAAAAGTACAAAGACTAAAAACTCTATATGCAAAATACACCCCCAAACCTAAATCTAACATTGTCCTCAATGTTTCAAAATATGATCAGAATTACAACCACATACCAGGAGAATTGTAGTTGCAGGAAATCCTACACTACACCCCTCACAATAATCCACATAACTTAAGACATTTTAAGATGAATAACAATGATTTTATTGATTATTTCCTTGAATGTTTACAAGATAAAATAGAAAAGAGCTAAAGAAATTACAATCACCACAAACTTTCTCTCTCCTAATGACTTGTCTAACACTCTGAAAAGAATCCCCCTACAATAGACTTGCTCAACTCTTTATATAGGGTAGTACACAGTGGAAGACAGCTAAGTTGTCCTTTATTTTCGGGAATGACTTGCGAAATATCGCAAGTGTACAAGTATATAATCTCGCGACACTCTTAAACTTCGCTAGATCTTCACATCTTTCTCGTGTTTTGGCTGTCGTCATTCATTGCGTCATTTATATTACTCTTTCTGCGACGCCTTCGCGGTCTTTGTCGTTTACTAATCTCGCGAAATACTGATGTTGCGATATTCAGATCCTATATCTTGCCTCTTCTCATGTCTTGTCTGCGAAGAAGAGAATGTCATGAGAACCAGTATTTTGAAATGCCGCAACTGTTCATCTTTATCTGTTACAATCCCGTACTTTTACACGGAATTTATTACACATGTTTCTTCTTCCACTCTTTTCTTGACACGTCTCTTTCAACCGTTTTTTCTTGACCATTCACGTCCCCTCTCGCATTAAATGTATTTGTCTTCTCGAGAATTCTTCTCTCTATATATAGTTTTCTCACCCTCCTCTTCTTCTCTTTTACTTTCCCTCTGCAACTTTTCTTCAACTCTCTTCCTCCGCAATTTGCGTTTCTGCTACTGTAAATCTTCCTTTTCTTCTTTCTCTTGATCTTCAATTCTCTAATCATTCCCATATTCTAAGAATGGCTCCTCCTGGTCGTAAATATGAAACCCTTTTAGATGAAACTCAAAAGAAATTACAAGAGAAGGGTTTCACCTTGTCTACTATTCCCAATCAAGAATCTTCATCTATTCTTTCTACAAAGTTGTTTACTGATCATCAGTGTGATGATCAGAAAATCATAATCTCGCTAGGTCAAATCCTCGCAGTCTTCCCATTCCTCCGTACGATCCCGAACTGCCCTTGTTCTATGAAATCCTTGCTCATGAGAAATTTTCGCGAGCTATTTATCAATTAAGTGGGGATTGCATCCGTCTAATGCTTGAATTCGCCCATCGCGGCGCTGGTAAGGGATCTCTATACCCTGATAACGTCAGAGATCCTAAATTCGCAGACTTAGAGATAGCCAATGAAAAGTATTCAGTAGAAAACTTTTTTGAAAATTATGAAGTGATAAATTTGAAGAATGACAAATCTCATTTGGGGTGCCCGATTGAAAAGAAAAGAGAACGTTTCCGACGATAAGATACTCATGCTAGATATTGGACGGCATTCTGGCAAGAACAATGTTCCTCGCTACTCTAAAGATGAGAGGTGGTCTGTCTTTCCACTATTTTTGAGCGGACCTTACATTTCAGGTTCCAATATACTCCCTGCGAATCTCGCAAATTATCACCCTTGGGTATTTAATTGGCCCGAAAAGTCAAAAGAGGTATACTTCCTAACTTTTACTTATTTTACAATCTTCACTCCCTCTTATATCTAATCTTGTGAATTTTTCAGATCACCAAATTGAGAAAGAGCTACAAAAGAAATCCAAAAGCGAGTACTCTGGCGATACTTCGTTCAATCACGGATGAAGTAAGAAATATTTTTCCTTATTATTTTTAACAATATTGTTGCCTCTGTTTCTTATCTTCATTCGTGTGCGAAGGTTGGCGTTGAAGAAACCGACATTCCTGAAGGCCGCGAAGGCTAAAGGCAAGAATAAAATCACTCTTCGCAAGGATAAATCTTGCTCCATCTTCTAAAAACGGAAAATCCATCCCTCTTCTCACTCTAATTCCCAAACCAAATGAGAATTCTGATGAAGATGATAATGAGGTTGATACTTTTTTTTGCGAAGGAGAATCATTCAGTCGAATCTGCTATGGCGCAACTGTCTAGTGTTTTCTCTGATTTTATGCAAGGAATGGGAGATGATCGTTTTTCTGCTACTTGCGAAGCTCTCGCAAATATCTACGATGCCCCCCTGCAAGTGGATAATGATTCTTTTCGTGGAGTTTCCCGGACAATGACTCCAGTTTCTTAAATGCACTTAGTGCCTTGGTATGTTCATATTTCTTTATTTCTTTGTGATTTCGATTATAAACCTTATCTTAACAATTCCTTTATTTTCCTTTATAGTCTGGGAGAGCTTCCTTTGTCGTTGCCTCAGATCTTGAGAAGAGGCGCAACAATCTTGAAAAGAAAAATCTTTAACTTAAGGAGAAGAACAAAGAACTAGAAGTTGAAGTTGCGACATCTCGCAAGAAGGATGAAAGTGAGACTGCCGCTCTTCGCGAAAGAATTCAATAGTTGGAAGTTGAGTCTTCTACCCTTCAAAGTGCTAATCGGAAGGGAACAAAATATCCCGTTTGGGTAGGATTTCAAAGTGCTAATCGGAAAGTTTATGGGGGATAATACCCTTCATATTTTTCTTTTTCGTATCGAATTTTTTCTACTTTATCATTTATTTTTTCTTTACCACTTCTTTCATTTATTATATTCTTGATCGTTGTTTATCATTTTTCTTCGTTGTGATCGGACACATTTATAATCTTGCAATGGTTAACATGGAAGAAGATAGAATGAGAAAGGAAAAAGTAAGCTAATAAGTCATCCTTTTGTTCATTGAATTCTGAATTTTAAATTTTAGAACATTATTCTTATGGATGATGATATTCTTACGGATAACCCGCTCATCTCAATGTGGGTAATGAATCTTTAAGTGACCAGTTCTTCAAACAAGATTAATTTTTCATTTATAATCTTTCGAAGCCATCCTTCTTCATTCATTAAATGAACTTCAATGAATCAAGTAGTTCTTCAAACAAGATTAATCTCTCATTAAATGAAGAAATTGAGCATAGATCTAGTTTAGGTTTAGCCAACCGATTTAAACGTTTATATCTTAGCTCCCACGAGAATAATAATATTTTAAGGAAGAAAATTAGCAGCCTTATAGATGATAAGGATCGCATTGCTAATCAAGGTGCGCAAGCATTAGCGAAATTCCAAAAAACTCTTCTTGAAGTCCAAATTGAACGAGATGAATCTCTTCGCCAAAATGCCATACTTAATGAGCGAGAAAATCAAATTCGTTCACTTCTTGTCATAAACAATGATGATGAATTCGCTTGGGCTGCGAAAGTTCTAGATAATGCCAAAAATAACTTAGGTGTTAGCGTCGGTCTTCATCTTTGAGCATACTTGCCTTGGTTAAAGATATGATTTCGACAGAGAAGGTTGTTTCTTGTTCTTCATTACTTTACCACCTCTTTTTGTGAAACTGCTATTAAGTTGCTAACTCATTGTCGTTTGTTCTGAGAATCGAGAAGAGATTTCAAACTAGAATCAAGGAACTTGAATCGAGAAAGCACAACTTTGCCAAAGATTTCTCTCTTCGCAACAACAAGTATTCCAGGTTGAAGAAGCAATTACAAACTACTGAGAGCGAATTTTAATAATGACGTTTGTTCGTTTTCGCAATCAAACTATTGAAACATTTGTAATGACCATCGCATTCCTCTTTCCTCATATCCTTGTCTTCTTGATGAAATTCCTGAAAATATGCCTTCCTCAGATGTCTCTGATAGTGATGCAAGCGAAGAAGAGGAATCTGATAAAGAATCTGATGAAGAAGAAGAATAAGCTGAGAGATAGTTCCATTTTCCTTTTTCTCTTCTTGTAATGCTTGTACATTTATTCTTCTAGCCTTCCATTTTTGTAATCTCTTACTTTAAATCTATCATATGAAAATAAATAACAAGTTTTTACTCTAATCATTCCCATACTTGCCTCTGTTATTTATTTTCACATGAGAGATTAAGTCGATAATCTTTAAGTAATAATACTTCTTAGTTTCGAATCTAGCATTTGCTAATTCTCCACAAATAAATGAAGAAATATAGCCGTTTTTACTAGCTTGTTTAGTTACTCAATTTCTATGTTGAAATTCATCATTGCGACAAGATCGCAGGATGTCTTTACATTTTCGTGTAATGACCCATTGATCTTGCCTTATCATTGTTCTTGTGTGGTCTTATTTTGCCTTCCTAGTTAAAGGTCTTATTTTTCCACCCCTCATTTTTGCGACAATATGACAGGCCTAAAAATTCTTGCGAACTTGAAGCCCCATGACATTGCCGTCTTGCGGCAAAATCGCAGGACGTCTTTACACTTTCATGTAACGACCCATTGATCTTGTCTTGTCATTTATTTAGTATTATTGCCTCTGCAGGATGTTTTTGTTGCGACAATATGACAGGCCTAAATGTTCTTACGAACGTAAAGCCCCATGACATTGCCGTCTTGCGACGAAATCGCAGGACGTCTTTACACTTTCATGTGAAGACCCATTGATCTCGTCTTACCCTCGCGTTAGTATTATTGCCTCTGCAGGATCATCGCACAAATATGACAAGCCTAAATTTTCTTGCGAAAATAAAGCCTCATGACATTTGCGTCTTAAGACACTTATCAGCTCCCTAATGGAGGGTGGCGCCCTTATCATCTCCCCTGGTTGCCCCTTCAAGGAGGCGTACATCGGCCATACAAGACTAGCTCCTCCCATCCGGTCTTAACAACAACTGTTGTTTTCGCAGCCTCTTATCCCTTATACCTATAGGGTTTATGGTTACGAGACTGCACCCTAAGTGGAGTTTTCTCCGGGCCAAGTGCAGCATGTGCCAAGACTTGCCAAGAATGGCCGAGACACTTCAAATGCCCCAGGCACTCTTGGATCAACCGTGTACCTCGGCGCCTTGGTCATACAATGACTCCTTGGAAGAGACCCTCGGTCGTCCAACCAGGTTATAACCTTATATATATAGTTGGAAATCCAAGGTATCTCCCCCGGATGGGCTTTATTGACCCCAAATTTTCATGACTCAGGTTCCAGGGGCGGTGTAACCTTTTCCCTGAGCCATGTCAAGAGATACCCCCTTATATGACGCACTTTAGGTCTTACATTTGCCTCTTGCGAAATATCATTCGCGGACTAGGGTGTACGCCATAAAGGTTCGTCCCCACTAGACCATTTTTAGGAATTCGCAACGGCGCCTGGCCGTTGCTGACCGGGCTCGCAACGGCAAAGTGACGTTTCAAAACACGGTGTTGCATTTTTTCGCAACGGCATAAGCTCCGTTGCGACTCTTGGTCAGCAACGGGGATTCGCAACGTACTTTGCCGTTGCGACCCTTTTTATTCGCAACCAAGGCATGCCGTTGCTAACCTGTTTCTAATTACAGGAATACCCCTACCCGGAACTAAAATATTATTGGTTTTGGTTCTAATTTCTCTGGTTCTGGTTCTAACTTAGCAACATATTATAGACGTTGCTAATATTTTGCAACGTAAAAAAAAAGGTCAAGTCTTCATTGACCTGGTCAAAATCCATTTCCCCCACATTTCCCCCCTGCAGTTACCCAATTCCCACATTCATCATTTCCACAGATATACAAACTACAATGTCATTCAATGGACACAAAACTATATTGTTGAGAATCACAATAGCCGATACAAATGTATACAAAACTGTGTTATATTATAAATGTAGTTGCAGGATTTCCTACACTACACCCCTCACAATAATCCACACAACTAAGACATTTTTAAGATGAATAACAAAGATTTTATTGATTATTTCCTTTAAGATTCACAAGATAAAATAGAAAAGAGTTAAAGAAATTACAACCACCACCAACTTTCTCTCTCCTAATGACTTGTCTCACACTCTCAAAAGAATCCTCCTCACAACAGACTTATTTGACTCTTTATATAGGGTAGTATACAATGGATGACAGCTAAGCTGTCCTTTATTTTCGGGAATGACTTGCGAAATATCGCAAGTGTACAAGTATACAATCTCGCAACTCTCCTAAACTTCGCTAGATCTTCACACTTTTCTCATGTTTTGGCTGTCGTCATTCATTGCGTCATTAATGTTATTCTTCTGCGACTCCCTCGCAATGTCATTATTTATTGATCTCGCGAAGTATTGATGTCGCGATATTCTGATCCTACAATAAAAAAAAAGATATTCTTCAATTAAGTTAACAAACAAATGTATACAAGTATCACTACAGACTTACAAGTCAAAGAACTCAGTACCAGTACCAGCAGCAGAAGTAATGTGATTCAGGATGACACCAATCAACTCAGCCTTCCAAGATCATATCATATGCTGATAGGAATGCTTCAGGGATCTGACGAGTACAAAATTCCAGCAACCTTTCAAGATATATCAAATATAATTCCACACTTTCTTTGTTTCATCTCAATCACCTGCAACATATACTTTTGAGTATAAGTTATAGAAGACATGCACTCGATTTAAATAAAGCAAGAAAAGAGAGGCAAAACTATCAAATAGGATAACTCGCCTTAGTGTATGCCATTATCCAGGTGAAATAATGAGACATATGTATGTAAGATGTGGAAATTCAGTAAGGACCTGGTATTTTTCTTGAATCGCACGATTTTAAGGCGAGAATTCAATCATAGAACAGTGAGAGTGTTGAATAACCGATTAAGGAAAGCCGAGAGTAACATTTCATCATGAATACATGCCTCACGCGAGAAACCCCCAGACGATTGAAGTACATGAATAAGTAACATGGCAGATTTACAATCCCATACTATGCAATGATAAACAACTCAGAGAATGGTGAGGCAGATGATTAGTCTCACCTGGAAAACATATTAGGATAGCAGGAACTTCATCATACTCTCCTTTTTGTAACACACTGGACAGCAGTGCAAAATACATTAGTGCAAAACATATAAGGATATTAAAAAAAAAAAAATCTTGAATCTAGATATCAAATAGAGATGTTTCAACTAAGGAATAACATTGTTGGATGCCCAAGCTCTATGCTAAGTACAAATCTGGTAAATGATGAGTAACTTTAGTTGAGTTATATGAACTCCTGATGGTTCACATACCTGTCTCATGACTGGATCAGATAGAATGTTCTGAATCTTTGGATCCTACATAGCCTAGGTCTGCACAATAAAAATAACAAAATTGTTACACAATTACACATACTTCTCAACAAACTAATATTTCTGTAATCAAAGTTACTTTGTTCCTTAAACGAAGACTTGTAAGCTTTTATTGACCTAGCCCTATAAGATTCTTGATCATGGAAAATGAGAAAGTATATAACAAAAATCACTCGTCCATACCAAACTAGACGTGTATGAATCTAGCTCGCCATCTTTCTGACAGGAGGTAGATTCAAAAGCACTTGGAGTCATGCTCCTCATGGTTACCTCACTAAGCCTCTTCTCGGAGAAGCTGTAAGATGAACCAAGAGATGCTTGAAGGAAAAGATTGTCCTCCATGATGCCAAGGCTTCCAGCACTTGAAATATTACGCATGGAGTTGCCTCCTATGAAAAATGGGGAAAATCGAAATGAATCGGGGAATTTTTTTTTTTAAGACCTGAGCAATCCAACAACAATTTACCATTTTCAAGATACGCATTGATATTTTTGTTCGTATGAGATTGATCAGGTACAGAAGATTGAAGATGGAACTTCCTTTCCAAATCTGATCTAGCAATTTTTCTCCCGTTCTAATTCCTGTGAAAAAAATAGATCCCAATATCAGAAATCTCGTGATAGTATCTAACAAAAACAACATCAAGAAGAAGGTTATGGAGACAGTATATGTTGTAGCATAAGTTCAAGAACAATGTATATGGTATGCTTGTCAATACACACCATACGTCACCAAACTCAAAACTACCTACTGCAATAGTTTGTTGTCTGACTTTAGATCCATCAGTTCTTGTCTGTGTTTATTATTGTGCTCCTTAATTTCTTCTTCAAGTTGATTGACACGAACTTCATAGGTAGAAACTGACTCTTGTGCTGCAAGATATTCCTATCGATTTTCATATGCTCTTTGTCTCTCTTTTTCAAGAGATCGACTTAACTGTGTTGGCTCGGCTCTAAGACATGAGATCTGAAATACCGAGCACTAGTAAGAAAATAACTAAGAATCCATTACCAGATAATTAAACTAAATGAATCAAGAAACGTGTGCTTCAAAAACAGGTCATTCGAGATATGAGTGAGAAAGGCGTTCATTCATGACTCGCTCATTTTCCTCATTCTTGCTTCTTTGGCCTCCGCCTCTCCGCCACAATGAAGACAAGCTCCGCACCCAATAAAATCACATACGTTCCACAACCAAATAAATCACAGTAGACGGAAGCAAGCACCCTGACAGCAAATAAATTTAGGAACAGTCAGTTTCTAGTCAAGGAGGAAACATTGGAACAGCCAAAAGACATACCAGTAAGGAACCAATCTATCCAACTATGACAGACAATAAGCTCCCTTTCCAAATCATCTTGGCTTTCCTGAAATCCATAGCACAATATAATACCTCAGATTTATATTCAAATTTAAAAATAGCCGAAGAAGATAAGATACTAAACAACCCATCGGGCTTCTACAACAAGTAAGACTGACCTCCATGAGCCAAATAAACCCAAAGAGCTGGACTTGAGCACCCTGACAGCAAAAAAGTAATAGGAACAATTAGTCAGGGAGAAAACGTAAGAGAGATTGCAAACAAAGAATTCTTTCTGAAGTGAAGAAACTAAAATCTGATATAAACCCCTAAAAGCGGAGTTAAAAGTTCAGTCGATGTTTCACATCCTAGTAAGGAACCTATCTATCCAACTATGACACAAAATAAGCACTCTATCCAAATCCTCTTGGTTTTCCCGAAATCCAGAGCAATGTAATACATCAGATTCATATTCAAATTTATACAAATGAAAAACACACATGTGTTGTATATTGAAAAATAGAAGAAGATAAATAGGATACAAAACCACCGATCGAGCTTCTGCCACAACTAAATAAATCACAGTAGCTGGAAACAAGTACCTGACAGCATATAAATTACAGGAACAATCACTTGTTGGACAAAAGATAGATTGCAACCCAAAAATTCCTTCTCAAGCAAAGAAACAAAATCTAAAACCCGACATAAACCCCTAATAGCTAAAGCATAGCTAAAAGTATAGTCGTCGTTTCACATCACAATAAGAAAACCAATCCCTCCATGACAAACAACAAGCTCCCTTTCCAAATCCACTGGCTCCCCTGTAATCAAAGAACGTTATAAATCAATTGATATCTGAAATTGTACGTAAAGAACACATTACAAGGACCCATTGCTCTAGAATCGTATACAAACAAGACGAAAGAGAGAAGAAGAAATTGGAAAACCGAAATCGAAAAAAACAGATTCACAAATGAAACCCTAAATCGATAAACTTAAATCAAAATTCCTAAAATCGAAAATAGTAGATTAACAGACGAAACCCTAAATCAATAAACTTAAATGAACCCTAGAAATCGATAAACTTAAACTTAAATCTATAAACTGAAAAAAATTTATTCACTACAGAAACCCTAGAAATCATAATCTATGAACCATATAAACTGAAAGGAAACGATGACGCAAACGATTATACTTGGACGTTGATTTCAATGGTTTTTGAGATGAAGTTCTTCACGCGGACATGGAGAGGAGATGGAGTTCAAAGATGGAGAGGGGATGGAGAGGGGATGAGAGGAGAAAAATAAGATGAATTTTCCTCTCGATAAGGAAGATATAGGTTAACTTAAGGCTGAAGGGTGGAAACAAAAAGAAGCATACTTGACCGGAGTTTGACTGGGGCGTGTTTATCAGCTCTAGTGTTACGACCAAGCAAGCGGTTCGCACGCTTGAACTGAGCGCGGTTGCAATTCGCAACCTCCAGGATGAGGTTGCAAAATTCAAAACGGTACAAAAGAGTTGCGAAATTTCTATGGATGCAATTCGAAACGGAAAATTCGCAACCGACCTTACGCCGTTGCGAATCTTAGTTGCGAAATCCTTAAAATGGTGTAGTGCCCATTCACTCATTTTTTCATTTCTGTCAATTCTTGTAATCATTCATTGCTTTTTGATTATTTCTTCTCATCTTCTTTGCAAAATTATCACATAGTCTTGCTTCATTTTCTGAGATCTCGCTGTAATTATTTAACCAAACTTTCATCATATTCATATATCGCGAGATTTTCGCGTACTCCTTCTTCGATCATCATCACACTTTTTTTTTTTTTTTTTTTTTTTTTACACAACTCTAAAATCAATTATTTATTTCTTACACTTCTTACTCATGTTGCTCTCTGTTTCCTCATTAATATTTCCAGATATTTCCTTCCATTTTGCGAGACCATCGTAATTTCCCATTGTCTTCAAGCACTGATTTCGCAATATATCTTCATCTCTCACTTCTATTGTGTCCACCATCAGTCTTTCTCTTCTTTGTTCTTCTTTGATATTCCTTTTCCAATTCTTCTGTTGAGCAGCCCTTTCCTCGCAAGACTCCACATCGACTTCATAGCATTTTTGTCCCTCAGCCCAATCTCCTTTTATAACTCCAACACCACTGGGATGTGGAAATTTGATGCACTGGTGGTAAGTTGATGCTACACCCAAGATCTCATGTAACCATGGTCGCCCAATTAATGCATTATAAGGGGATTCCACATCGACTATACAAAACAAGATTTCAGTTGATAATCCTTTCAGCGGTATTCTCATGCGAGTTTCTCCTTTGGGTTTATTGGCAGTACCATTAAAACCATAAATCTTATAAGCTGAAGGTATCAAGTCTTCGTCTTTCCCGCCCATAGTCTTGTAAGTGTGCTAAAAAGGATGTTTCTGAGCTTCCAAAGATCAATTAAGATTCTATTTATAGCCCATGAATTTTCTCGCCCCATCATCTTCATCATCAACGGGTTTTGGGTTAATTTCCAATCTTACCACTAATGGACTGTCATGCATCTCGCCACCCTCATGTACTCTTTGCAGTGAAAGAAATAATCTGCGTTTGCCATTCTTTTTAGTGGCGATATCTTCGCGATGTTCATTATTTCTCTATTGTCAGCATCTCTTGCGAAAACCCTATTGAGAACGCTATCATGGAAATCTTCAATTGTCCTGTACGAATGTACAATTGAGTTGCAGAACAAGTTTTTGGCTTTCGCTCCAACTTCCAATACAAATGTTTCTTTCCCTTTTATTTTATTCACTCTGTGAGTTTCTGGAGGTGTTGGTAATGGTTAAGTCTTTTCTTCACATTTTAAGAATTGATTTAGTTTCCCTTGATCTATCATTCTAAGGATGATTCTTTTGATATTCCTGCAATCATTCGTTTGTTGTCCATGAAAATGGTGGTAGGAACAGAATTCATGACTTCTGTCACTTGGAGGTGGTTCATTCCCCATGTTCCATGGTGCGGGTATGTTTTCCATCAGGATTATAGCTTCCCATATCTTCTCTACACTAGCATTTAGTGGTGGCATCTTGATTTCTTCCCATACGACTCTATGACCTCGCTGTCCTCTATGATAATTCTGCCTCTGGCCTCCATAAGTCTCTTGCGGATTATGCCTCTGTCCTCCATAGGTTTCTTGCGGATGATCAAGTCTTTGAATTTTGTTATTTCCTCCACGGTTGTAGAAATTTCTTTCTCTTTCAAATTATTCCTGATCGTGACTTCCCATGGCTACCAAATTTTGTTGACCATCATCTGGTATCCCCATTCCTTGTTGACATTGCGAGGTACTCGCCACAATGTTTATCAATTTAGGTAACAAACTTGCATTCGCAGCTCCTGAACTTGTATTCGCAACAGGATATGATTCCATCTCATTTTGCTTTTCCTCTAAAGCAATATAATCCTCCTGAAGCTCTCGCAACTCAATCATGGTGATTGTATTCTTGACTCTAAAAATTTGAATATACAACAGATTTGTCGCGAACATAGCATTAATGAATGATAAGATGAGATATCTCTCCTCCACACGGCCAGCCATTTCGCTACACATTGTCTTCCACCTCACAGTTAGATGTTTCAAACTTTCACCAACCCTTTGTTTTAACCCAAATACATCTTCAATACCTGTTCGCGAGGAATTATTACTTATATATGCCCCTAAAAATATAGCCTGCAAGTGATTGAAAGATGTTATTGTATTCTTCGGCAGCCCTTCAAACCATTTCAAAGCTTCTCCTGTCAGACTTGATGCAAAATATTTGCACAATATAGCAACATGATTCTCCTATTGTAACATACATCTCAAATAATCTTTGATATGTTGTATCGCACATGTTGTTCCATCGAAAATGCTGGTTAATGTCGGTAAGTTGCACTTCGGTGGTATTCCTCCTAATTGTATCTCTTGTGTGAACGGAGTTTTCGCAGCTTCTTCTATGGCTTCATCCAACTGTCTCTTTCCTCCTCCCCTTTTATTGTTCATCATTCCTCTCATTTCTGCCAATTCTCTCAAAATTTGTTCATTTACATCAGAACTTGAATCTATTGGTCTTTTTAGTTCCGCCTCTCTTCTCCTGCGTTCATGTCTGCTTTGACTTTCATCATTCTCTTCTCGTCTTTCTCTGCGATCTTCTCCTTCACTTCTTTCACGAATTCGCACACCGTTATATCTATCAATCTATATTCTTTGTTGTCTATCAGCTCTCCTTTGTGCTCAATCATATTCTTCATCAATATTATCATTGTTGCGATTTTGTTCTCGCCTTCTTTCTCGATTATCATGATTATTTTGGCGAATTGCCTCCTCCAACTCCTGTTCTTCCCTTTCTGCTCGCAATCTTTCTCTTTTGCGAGCTAGACGTGCTTGTTCAACATAATGTCTTTCAATTTCATCCTCAATCTCTTTTTGCTTCCTCGTGCTTCTCCCATGCAATATTCTTCTTCCTTCTTCTTGATTTTCTTTATCAACTGGATTATTTTGCCTCTCCGACGCTGCCTATTTCCTTGGTTTCCACCATTCTGCCCATTTTGAAAAGTCTCGGGACGTGGAACATAACGATCTTCCATCATTTCTCTTCTCTCGCAATGTTCTATGCCTTGATTTTGCGCTTCTTCATGGTTTTCTTCATCAGCATTTTCTGTAGGTAAAATTCTCCTTCTTTCCTCTCTAACTGATCTTGAACTTGACCTTATAGTGCTTCTCGACCTTCTATTTTGTAATCTGATGTTTTCCATCCTCAGCTCATGATTCTGTCTTGTCAAGTTTGCACGCTCCTCTGCCTCTAATCGTCTCTCTTCATGTATTGTTTGCCTCAACGCTTCTAATGTTGCGATCTCTTCATTTCCATGAATTATTTCTCCATTCCCTTCTCGGTCTCTCCCCTCTTGTCCATTGTTTACCAATTGTTGTTCTTCTTCCCCTTCGTCCACAGAGTCTGATCTCCAAGTATGCACGCTTACTCTATCATAATCCACAGTTCTATCCGCTACTTGTTGAATTGGTGATTGAATTTGATTTTCTTCATCATTCCTTATGTTCCTTCTTAAGGATTCTCCCATTTCATTTCTCTCTTCTCCGGCAAGTCTCCTACTCCTCCTAACAGTTGTTGGTTGCTCAGATGCATTTCTCCTTCTAGCAATTCCTTAATTTTGGTAAACTGTTGAAAATTATATCAAATTCCTTCTCTACTACTCCAAATTCTTTCAAATCACGATGGCAATCCTTACGCAAACATCCCTTTTCTAGCGCCAATATGTAGTTGCAGGAAATCCTACACTACACCCCTCACAAATAACCACATAACTAAGACATTTTAAGATGAATAACAATGATTTTATTGATTATTTCCTTGAATGTTTACAAGATAAAATAGAAAAGAGCTAAAGAAATTACAATCACCACAAACTTTCTCTCTCCTAATGACTTGTCTAACACTCTGAAAAGAATCCCCCTACAATAGACTTGCTCAACTCTTTATATAGGGTAGTACACAGTGGAAGACAGTTAAGCTGTCCTTTATTTTCGGGAATGACTTGCGAAATATCGCAAGTGTACAAGTATATAATCTCGCGACACTCTTAAACTTCGCTAGATCTTCACATCTTTCTCGTGTTTTGGCTGTCGTCATTCATTGCGTCATTTATATTACTCTTCTGCGACGCCTTCGCGGTGCTGTCGTTTACTAATCTCGTGAAATACTGATGTTGCGATATTCATATCCTATAAGAACAGGGCAGAGTAGATTTAAAGGAAAGAGATTACCGGTATGTCGGCGAAAGCAAGATTAGAGCTTCATTAATCACGGCTAGAACCCAAAAAGAACTCAGTTGATGTCATATTGAATTAGCACAATATCTACCAAAGAAGACTCAATCGATTCAAAATAGAAGATGTAACATTACCTACTGGATTATATACAAGAAAAATTCACCATACACCAACAATCTAAAGAGTTGAGGATCAACCCAAAAGACGATATGCAGAAACATCAACAGCCTTACACATATATAACATGAGAGTGCAAGTAAGACTGCATATGTGAGCGAGTTACCCCAAACCAAAACTTGTCAACAGATGTGTTTTTGAGCACAAAATCTTGCAATTTTAGAGGTACATCATGCAGAAGGTCTAGCTCAAATTGGACTTTGTTAGGGACGGGAAGAAAAACATCAATGCATTCCAACTGTGGCTCTTCAAGGGTATTATATTTAGCAGAAAAGTAGTCCAAAAGGACTTGAGAAGCACACAGCTCCAGCCCTAGACTAGGTACTATCTGAATAGTTGGTTTAAAATTTTTGTGACAAGCCAAACCTAGGTTGGGTGGAAATCCATCAACTTGTGACGTGGACAAGGAGCTACATACATCCAATTTGCTCTCATTCATTTGACCCTTAATATCATTACACACTCTCCCTAAGTCAGAAATAAGAATTGCAGTATCATGCTCACAGTCATTGAACAAATTAGCAAGTCCCAACTGAGAATCATCATCATCAAAAATTTCAATCTCATGCATAAGAAAACCAGAAGAAACATCATGCTGTAACCTAGGCAGGGAATCAGACACATCAAAGTTATTTTCATGCATAGTATCATTGGTGTCGACAGAAAATTCAGCATTCCCTAAGTCACAAACAAGTTGTGTAGCATGCTCACTTTCACAGAACAATTGCACAAACCCAAACTCAGAGTCAACATCGCATGCATATGCATATTTAGAAGAAGCATCATTCATGAAAGTCGGAGCAAATCCTAATGTCTCTGAACCCAAAGGTTCCACTATATTTTCAGAATACACATGCTCTTCTAACATATCATCATATGAGTAATATGCATACTCATCCCTATTAACAGCTTTGGTGTTTTCAGTCAACTCATTTTCCTCTAGGTGAGGTTCATATTTAGTATCAGTTACATGAGTAGGACCAGACACACAGTTTTCAAAATTTACTTCATTAGGGCTGATAAACATTTCATTTTGAAATTTCCCCCTTCCTTCATTTTGTAAATGAATCAGATTCATCCTTAAGATCATATTAAGTTGTTCAATGGAAGGGGAGTCTTCAATAGTGGGTTTCCTCATTTCAGGGTATTCAGTATATGGTTGTGCATGAGGTTCACTATCGAAGGGAAATACAGATGTGTTGCTATATGGATGATCATGCAATGCTTGTAATTCAAATCTGGCATTATTTTCTTCAATGAGTTTAATATTTTCCATCACAGATTGCATACAAAAGTTCATTGGAGTACAAAATTGTTCAACCTCCCCTGGCGGTGGATGATACATGTGCGAATAATAACTAGGGTATGTATATTCAAGCTCAGGACCCTGAGAAGGTTCGTAATTCTCCCTAAAATTATTAACATCATGGTTTGTGAGGGGTTCATAATGTGAAGCATGCCCGTAAGCAAGTTCTCTAATGGATTTGTTTTCATCCCCAATTGCAGACCAAAATCCTGACATGATTTAGCAACTCATAAACAGAATGATGTAGTACCACAGACCTATCCAAAAGTATCTGCAGTTCAGCAGTTCAGATATTCTACCAAGGGTGCATATTTATTGTAATCACAAGGTATCTGCCTGACAAAGCCTACATGTCCCAAATGGTTGTTTCTATTTGATTTAGAAATGACGTTACTGTTAACCTAAAGAGAGGCCTGCTCGTATTTGGTAACAAATTATGAAGCTCTTTTCACTAAATCAAAATTCAAAGCAACTCAGATGCATAACAGACTCAGAGATTCACAGATTCAAATGGACACAAACTTAATGCAGCGAAACAGAATTCAACTAGCATGAATTTTACTCTAAGTGTCACAGAATCAAGCACACACATGCTCTATGTCGCAAGGTTGGATAATACTCAGCAAGGTAGCTAGTTTATCAAGCATTCATGCCAATCAGTTTAAGAACATCACTCAACATGTTATGGCTCTCGGGCAAGTAGCAATGCGCAAATCTGGGAATCAATGCTTATGGGAATGAAACACTAGTTCAGAGAGTGAAAAGTGCACAGTGAAGATATAATTCAGTTCACACAATAAGCTACTCAAACATTACAGGGACATGCACTAAGATACCATGTGTTTGCAGGGATGGAGAATGTTCAGTGACGTAGCTAGGTTATTAGGCTATCATGGTGTATCATTCATACAAATATAAAGAATAATGAGGTTCGAGAATGACACCAACCGGTTTAGCTATAACAACAACTGTGTTCTGCTCCTTTTTCTCCTTCCTTTCCTTGGCTTTTGCAGAAGTATTGATGAAGAAGTTTTGCAGGTACCTGTGAGCTCAAAGGAGAGATTCAGTACACAGATTTGCACAGTTGGAGCAAGGGTATAAAAACCAACAGATGACAGCTACAAAATATTGATGAATACAAATGCAACTAACTTCAAGCAAGTTTGGCAGTGATGCAGTTCATACTAATGGAGTGAATGAAATTGAAAATTACAACTAATGACACTGAAGTGCAGATTATAGAAAATGGTGTAGCCAACTAACAAAGTAACAGTCTAAGATACAGCTAACTAAAACAATGTGCATATATGCAATGAAACTGAGAATCAAAAGTGAAAACTTAAACTAAGCTACATCTAATATGAAACTAATCAAAAGTTAACTTAAAATGAAGATATGAAATTGAAGTTATACTACAACTAATATGTTAATGATCAAGCTACAGCTACAGATGGCTATATATACAGGACAATGATGCTACTAAACCACAGGTGGACTAACTACAATACAACAACAAAGTGGCAGGTGCAAGTGAACTTTACAATGAAACTAAACAATGATGTAGTTATGCAAGACTAAGTGATAGCATACAATGATAGGCAGTTTAACTAGACCAAGATGCAAGATTTATGGACAGATGGATTAGCCAAGTTATAAAAATAACAGCAAGAAAATTGAACTGAGAGAAAACAGCAAGATAAAAGTATATGCAGATGAAACTTTGAAACAAAATCCACAGCTAAGAAGTTACAGGCTAAGTTACAGACACTCTAACCTAAACAAATCTTATGTTAACACAAAGGAAAGTTTACAAACTATAGTTACAAACAAACTAGTTGCAGGGTGCAAACACTTAAACTAGATATGAGATGTAATGGGAAAGAAAACAAAAGAACAACTAAGAGATGACAATAACAAAAGAGATCAACTAATGGAAGTATATAGATGGTTTTGCTGAATTTTTGAGATGATTACAAACAACAGAGATTTAACAAAATTCTACTAATAGTCACAGGGTTTTGCAGATGACTATGGAATGATGCTAGTTACACAGAGAGATAGTGATGCAAAGATGCATAAATATAAAGCGTTTCAGCTAAGTTATACTAACAATAACTGAAAATATAAAGAATGCAAGCTAATATATACAAGACTAAGCTAAAAATCAGTAAAGTGAAGCAAAAGAAACAACTACACTGCCACCAAGTCCCAGGCAGCGGCGCCAAAAACTTGGTAGGCTTAGGAATGTTACCTACAATTATAACTGCAAGTGCACAGTGTTGATTTGCAACACAGGGAAAGCACATGTCGAACCCACAGACACAAGGTGAGTGTAAGCTGATGCTTTGATCTATCTAAACTGATTCTTAACAATAAGTAACACAAAGGTGGTTGTTTGGTGTCGATACGACAAGATATAGCAGTGATTGTAAAGTAAAATGCAGAACAGTTTGTAAACAAAGGCTAGAGAGTTACTAGGGTGATTGAATTCACCTCATAATCCTATGCTAAGGCAATACAAATTCAATTTATGTTCTTGTTCCTTCCCAAGGAAGATTCTAAAGAATGAGTTATCAACTAATCTCACTAATTCCCCCCCAGTATCAACTTTCTTCTTACAGTACAATTGATCACAGGTTCCTTGGTCAATTTGCTAAGCATCATTCCTATCTTATTAAGCACATATCTTCTTCCATGGAAGTCTCAAATGGAGAATTTATTAACCACTATCGCTAATTCTCCCCTAGTATTGGTTGTCTTCTTACAGTACAACCAATCACAGGCTAATTTTATCAACTAGCTAACTATTACTCCTATCTCAATTAAGCACAGCAAGAACAACAACATGAATATGAATTAACTCAACATATTATTAAGGGTTTCATATACACCCTAACAAAGTTGTTTAGAACATAATACAAGATGAAATTAAACCTAATTTACTACTGCAAGTTGCACCGGCTACCCCGGGCTTAAATTTTACATACATAATTCGTCTCTTATTTATACACAAAATTCCTCTCAATTCCTTTAATTCGAAAATTGACAGAGACCCACTCACCGTGACAGCCTGAATTGGTTGTCCTCTCTGCTAATTCGGCTCTGCAATTGATTTTCATGTTTCCTCCACTGTTGAAGAAACCCTAACTCTATCTATCTCAAACCTAGCTTTTAGGGTTGAAGAAGCTATGAAGGAAATAAAGAGAAACTAGGAGGTGGTGAAGGTGGCTGTGCTGGTGGCTGCTCAGAGGCGGTCGGGGATGGAGGTGATTGATGGATCTGAAAAATTGGTCGGGGGAGGAGACGAGGGTTCTGGTTCTTGTCGAGAGAGAAAGAGAGAAAAATTGAGAGGAGTGTTTGGTTCTTTGCTCGGTTAGGTGAAGGAGACAGGCGGCTAGGGTGTTGAGCAGGCGTAGTGAACTCCGATGCATGGTAAGGAAAAGACGTTGGATGAAGCTTCTTGATCCAATCTAACGGCTCAGGATGGAGGCGGGTTTGGATTCGGGTCTTGGATTAAGCCCATGTATTTGCAAACAGGTTGCAACTGATGCGCAAGCGGGTTGCAACTTCTCTCCATAGTCGCTAGTCTCTAATTTTCTGCTCTTTTGGCTCCTCAATTCATCCAAGCTTTATTTAGTACCTAAAAACACAAAATTAATTAGTACAAATATTTATTCTTGAAAACAGAGAAAATACAGAATTTGGGATAATATCTGATTTTAAAGCGCAAAAGATGAGTTAATTGCCAATAAAAAGGTGTAGAAATATGCAATATTTGGCACTCATCACACCTAGAATAGATCCAAGGACACACTTTTGTCTCATGGTTCCCTTGTTCACACATAGCACACTCAGTTAAGATTTTTTTCATTCTCATCTTACTGTTGCTGTTGTTGCAACTATTACTGCTACTTGGAGAGTCTTTCACACCTCCACCCATGACTGATTCAGTGTTTTTATAGCTAATTAGAAGCTAATTTCAGTCCCTAGCTAGTAATGCAATCCTGCCACATTTGACTACTTCTTTTAACAACAAGTAAACACATACACACATTAAACAAAGAGATCCAAAGTATGTGTATAACAATCAGTTCACAATGCTCTAAATATCTAAAGCATATACCTTTGAACTCTTCTCTCAGATTAAGCTTTGTTTCCCTCCCAGTTCAGCCAAGTGTGTGTACACAAAATTCTCCTGATAAAATTGAATCAAATCCTGCAAAAGAATTGAAATTTGAATCAATATAATGCAAATCACCTGAATTCAGTGCAAACCCTAATTCTAATCATTTGAATTAAATGCAACTTAATTCACCTGAATTCAATGCAAACCCTAATTCAAAATATTAATGCAACTGATTTTATTTCAACCACCTGAATTTAATGCAATGAATGAAAAAGTTAAATGAAATAAACTGAAATAAATCACCCCAATCATCAAACGAATTAAATTCAATGATTGAAAAAAATTTAAAAATCAAACTCAAAATCGAGAATCAAAATCAAAAAACTAAATTAAAACCTAAAGAGATCGAGAAACCCGATTTACATACCTGAGTAAGTCTTCATCTAGGTCGATCTATTGGTTGTTGTAGGTCTTCAACTCGATCTGTTGATTGTTGTAAGTCTTCAACTAGATATGTTGGTGTAGAAAATTACGTACAACTACCTCGATCTGTTGTTTTGATGATGGTGGTTTTGATGGTGGTGAGTTGTTGATGTTGGTGAGCTGTTGATGATGGTGGTTTTGATGGTTGCGGGAGATGGTGGTTTTACAGAGAAAGAAGTGATGAAGGAGGAGGAAGCTGCAGGGGATAAGGTTAGAATGAAAAAAAGAAGTGGCTGAGAAAGGTTAAGGAAAAAGGAAAAAAAAACAATGGACGGTTTCAGATTGAAATGGATGGTTAGGATGTAATATTTTCTACATCCCATTTCACAACCTTTAGTAGAAGTCGTTGTAAAGTGTTTGTCGTTCTGCTAATTTTTTTTCAATTATGCTAAAACAAATTCACTTATGCTAAAAAAAATTCACTTCTGCTAAATTTTTGACGAAAAGGGTGATTTTAGGCCTTAAGAAATTTTTGGACTTATAGGAGTCCGCTCCTGGCCAGGTTTCGACCTCGGAGCTAGTTTCTTTCCCTAACTTGACGAAACAGTGTGTGTAAAAGGTTTTTGGAGAATATTCCAAGGGAATCTTACCTGTAAAAGGTTAGATATTCATCGTTCTTACCAAGTTTCGGACTTATAGGAGTGCACTCCTAGCCAGGTTTCGACCTCGGAGCCAGTTTCTTTCCCGAACGTGACGACAATGTGTGTGTTTAAGGTTTTTGGAGAATATTCCAAGAGAATCTTACTTGTAAAAGGTCAGATATTCATCGTTCTTACCAAGTTTCGGACTTATAGGAGTCCGCTCCTGGCCAGGTTTCGACCTCGGAGCCAGTTTCTTTTCCGAACTTGATGAAACTGTGTGTGTTTAAGGTTTTTGGAGAATATTCCAAGGGAATCTTACCTGTAAAAGGTCAGATAACTTACTTCTAGTTGCTTTCTCTCCACTCCTCTTCCATTCAGTCGAGTCCATCGTTCTTACCAAGTTTCGGACTTATAAGAGTCCGTTCCTGGCCAGGTTTCGACCTCGGAGCCAGTTTCTTTCCCGAACTTGACGAAACTGTGTGTGTTTAAGGTTTTTGGAGAATATTCCAAGGGAATCTTACCTGTAAAAGGTCAGATATTCATCGTTCTTACCAAGTTTCGGACTTATTGGAGTCCGCTCCTGGCCAGGTTTCGACCTCGGAGCCAGTTTCTTTCCCGAACTTGACGAAACTGTGTGTGTTTAAGGTTTTTAGAGAATATTACAAGGGAATCTTACCTGTAAAAGGTCGGATATTCATCGTTCTTACCAAGTTTCGAACTTATAGGAGTCCGCTCCTGGCCAGGTTTCGACCTCGGAGCCAGTTTCTTTCCCGAACTTGAGGAAACTGTATGTATGTATTACTTGGTTTTTTGGTTATTATTTCTAATCCAACGATCTAGAATTCAGCAAAAATAAAAACAAGGATCACTACTCAATCTAACGGTTACCTTTCCTTGTTTGGTTTGATAAAAACATACACATTTCTCAATCCGTAACCTATTCTCCTAACCAATCAGATTGCACAAAATCTCATCTAACGGCTCTAAAGCCCAAATCTAACCAATCATGCAGATTGAGGATTTTACACCCAGCATCCCGCCCAAACATCCCGCCCATAATTTGCGACGTGTCGCTTGTTGAATTTTCGGTAAAAGAAAAATTGAGGACCACACAAAACTCTCCCTCGGTTCCTTCTCCTTCTCCATTCATCTCTTTCACTTTTTTTTCTCTTTCTTCAACAGAGAAAAACTCTCTGCAAAAACTCATTCAGAAAATGAGATGAACTCATATCCTCTCATTTTGATCCCAGAAAATCAAAATAGCACCATATCCTCTCATCTCAAAAGAACTCATATCCTCTCATCTCTGAAACTCTCCTCAAATCCACAAAAAAACTCTCAAACCTCAGATCTATCTGCAACCCTTGTCAGAAAATCTCTCTATAGTGGTAGAAATTAATCTCTGAAACCCTCTTTTCTTTTGTTCGCTTTGGTTGATTATAGTTTTTTGTTCTAGGGTTTATAATATTAACATGCAATTTTAAAGGGTTAGAAAGATTTTAGGTTTTTTTTTTTTTTTTAATAACATGCAATTATTTGTTGGTTGTTCTAGGATTTACTGATTTTGTTTTGATTTTTTTAGGGTTCTTTTTAAATTTACTGATTTTAGGTTTTTTTGTTTTTGTTTTGATTGATCTATGCATAATATGTGAAAATAAATGGTTAGATGGTTAGAGTTGTTTTCTTTAAATGGGTTGATCTATGCATGATACTAATTTTAGGTTGTTTTTTTTTTTTTGATTGTTCGATACATGATATTGATTTTAGGGTTTTTTAGATGTGTTCTTTAAATGGTTAGATTTGTTTTTTTTTCCTAAAAGTAATTGGGTTGTTTTATGTTAGGTTGCAGCTGATGAAGTTCAATTTATAGCTGTATTACCTATGTGATTTTTTTTTAATTACTAGTCATGTTTATTTTGTAAATAGCCATCAAGTGAATCTCTAATTGCTGGTGCTTGGAATACGGAACCCCTGGTTCATTCTCAAATGAGAATGTGCAGGGCTTCCGTATTCCAACAACCAATTGTGAGTTGCTTGGTGGTTATTTTGTTGTTATGTTGTTCTTCATTGCTACCATATTGCTAGTGTATTGCATAGAAGAACATGATGCTTGATTTTTTTTTAATTAGGTTTGTAAAGAAGAACATGATGCTTGTTGATGTTGCTTCTGTTTAACATAATGCTTGTTTTTAGCATGATGCTTATTTTTAACTTGATATCCATCAAGTGAATCTCTAATAGCTGCTGGTTGGAATACGGAACCCCTGGTTCATTCTCAACTGAGAATGTGTAGGGCTTTCGTATTCCAACCAACAGTTGTGAGTTGTTTGGTGGTTATTTTGTTGTTATGTTGTTCTTTATTGCTACCAAATTGCTAGTGTATTGCATAGAAGAACATGATGCTTGGTTAATTTGTTCTTTAATTTGGTTAAGGATTGATGAGAGCTAGTGTGCTCTCTATCATATGGGCGAGACAATTGCTTCTTAAGCGATCGACTTACCCATAGGATAGTGAGTGCACTAGCTCATTGATTCCATTTTTGTTGTTTGCATAATGTTATACTTATTCCATTTTTGATTTCTGTTTTTGTAGCTCATTGATGAAAACAAAACTTACAGCAATGGGAAAGAATAAGGTAAAGACTGATTTCATTATGATTCAGTTGCTCTTGTTCATGTAAATGATTCGCTTTAAGTTGTCAATAGATACTAATTAAGCTTTTGTATTTAATGATGCAATAAAGAATAATGTCAAGCAGTTTCCAATCAAGGTAAACTCTTTTCATCTCAATTTCATTATATTAACATAACAAATTTCTTTACCTTCTCATTTTAACTAAGTTATATATGGTTTTTGCAGATGAAGAAGGGACTGGAGATTCAACAGTCCCAACCTGATAATGCATCTCCATCTAAAAGTGCTTCACTTGCTTCAAAGTGCCGAACACCGAGAAAGAACAAGTCCGCAGAACCAACTGATCCTACATCTCCAACTGATGCAAATACTTGTTAGAGGCGATCATCACCAATGTTCAAAGAGGCTGCAGAACCAACTAATCCTAAAAGTACTACACACACTCCGTCAAGTCCACAACCTAAAACTGACCAAACAACTCCATACACTCGAAAGAAAGTAGTCTCTAAGACGAAGAATGTGCTGACACCTACAAAGTCTAAAGAAGATGCTGCAAATTCCAAATGCAAGACAGTAAAACGGAAATTGGACACAAGCACTGGCCCATGTCCAACTATTCAACTCAGGAATCCAAATGACACTTTTTCTGATTTTGAAGAGGAAGAAGATGATGAAATTTACAGCACAACAAAGACGTGCAAGAGGAAGAGTATGATGTTGATTCTGATGAGGGAAAAGATAATGATGATGGTGATGAGACTGGTGTGGGAAAGGAATTGGAGAATGATGATAATGGTAGTGATGATAAACCGGAAGATGAGGTTGTGGGACCAAGAAAGAGAAGAAAGTTTGTTCCACGTGGACCAACGCAGATGCATGCAATGAGGTTAGATAACACAGATCCAAAATCCAAAGTTCCCTTCAACTTTAAAGAACAGCCAATTCGTGATCCATCCGTGAAGCTGGAAAGTTGTCTAGGGGTGTTAGTTCGGCGAAACATTCCGTTAACATTCAAGGATTGGAGAGTTGTTTCTCCATAGGCCAAGGCCAACATATGGAATATAGTCGAGGTAATTAAAATGATTAATTGTTAACTCTTCAACTCTTTTCATTAGTCTACAACTCTTTAACTCATAGCATATTCTAACTAAAATATCTACATTTATTTGCAGCAACGGTTCATTGTGCCTGAACATTACCAAGACTACTATTTTGCCAAAATGGGAGCATATCTTAAAGAATCTCGATCTAGGAAAGACGGTTTGGTACTCGAGGCTTTGGATCATCTACAAGGGGAAGAAAGAGAGAGAAGGCTTGCAAAGCTAACGCCCACGAGCATGTCTGTCAATGAGTGGGAGACGTTTGTGAAACGTGTAGGCTCTCATGAATTCAGAGTAAGTGTTACTAATATAATGAATTATTATATTTTAAGCTTGAAAATTTGAAATGTGTCTATTGAATGCTCAATTTCCCTTTGCAGGTCAAAAGGCTCAAAATGCAAGAAATTCGTTCAAAGCATAATACCCCTCACACGATTGGCCGACAAGGTTATGCCCGACTGGAGGTTAAGATGTTATGTTCTACCCTCGATTGAGTATTTTGTGTGTTCCATGGCCTGCTCTTTTGTACTCTAATTTTGACTTATTAGTGTTGCATACTGATGCATGTCCAAACAATAATTAAGACTACAATTTACTTGACTTCATTTGTGGAAGATGTTAACTAACTGGGATTCACATTTTCTTTACATCAAAAAGATCTGAACACAACTGAACAGATTGATAGAGCTGATTTATGGGTAACAGGTCACAATCATCGTGAAGGAAAGGAACCAAATCATGTTGTTCTAAGTGCTTTTGTGAGAAATCTTCTCTTCTTCCTTCTTTGAATTTTTGTGTGCTTCAATAATGCAACAATATCTTGTATGTTTCACACTTGTACAGAAAAAAATTGAAGAAGCTCAAGCACAACATGGTTCTCATAGTGGATCTTCCTTGACAGACGATGTTCTTACAAAGGCTCTTGGTGAAGATAAAGGGGTAAGACTTAAAGGCATGGGGTTTTGAGCGACACGTAAAAAGATTGCACCTAATACCCATTATAAGTTGATCATTCAAAAGTGTCGGGAAAGCTGTAGAGCAATGAATGAGCGTCTTGTGATGTTAGAGGTAAGAATTTATTTTGTTCATGGTTTGGTTTTTGGTTTTCTTTTTATAGTTGATGAATTCAAACATGATTGTGCCACTCATACTGTCTGTTTGTTTCTTCTACAGGAAAAGAGCTCAAAGTGTGTCTGCACTGAAGTCCACTCTCACACTGACAGTCCAGTTGCAAGCAACAACGTGGCTAGTACTAGCAGAGTTGTTCCCTGAAATGGAAAAGCCTCAACTCCCACTACTAGTCCTGTTAGCAGATCAAGTGAGGTGAAAGTTCCAGAAAGATTTACACCTTGCCGGTTACTAAGTTGGTACAAGGAAGGAGAGGTGGTGGCTGATGCGCAAATTAGTGAAACGGATCCGACACATGAGATACATGGGAGGCCAATAGGTTTTGGAGCCTACACTGTGTGTGTGATGATTTCTCATGTTGAAGGTGCTCATGTCTACAAGCCAACTTCAGAGTTCAAGTTTGTTGCTGATGTTGTTGGAAGTATTATCTCATGGCCCAAGGATCGAATAGTGTTCTCATAGACATGTTATATTATCTTTAACTTTTTGGTGTGTGTTCAGGAAACTTTTAACTTTTGGTAACAAACATCTATATCTCTGCCATTTTTTGAATGTGTGTGTTTAACACTAGCAGGTGAACTTGAATGAATGTAATTTGTTTCACTGGCAGGTTTAATATGAATGTGAATTACTTTCGACAATTCGGTTTCAGCTGTGATTTTTTTTTTTTCAAAAACGTTTTAAGTACACAACTCCAAACAAAGGTTGTAGGTCAACATTCAACTACTCAAAACCTTTGTTGTATTATAGATTATGACTACACAAGGCACAGGTTGTGAAACAATGTATAACAATATAAGTAAGGGTTGTGCAAATTGTTTCAATTGAGTCTAACAAGAGTAATAATAGTAATATTCACACCATTCATAGATGTTGTGTTATGGACTTGTACTATACATATTAAAGGTTGTACAAAAATTTTCAACCATTATAACAAGAGTAGTAATAGTACTATTCACAACATTCATAGAAGTTGTGTTATGGACTTGTACAATACATAATAAAGGTTGCACAAAAATGTTCAACCATTATAACAAGAGTAGTAATAGTAATATTCACACCAGTCAAAGAAGTTGTGTGACAGACTTTTACTACACTTATCAAATATTGTGAAAGCATGTATAATAATTTAAATAGGAGTTGTGAAAGAAACTCTAGAAAATTATGCTAGAGTTTGACAACCTAACTGGTATGTTGTGATAATTCTACTATACATATAGATTGTTGTGGAAGGATGTCATACAACTTCTGTAGGTATAGTGAAAGACGGATTCACAACTCTTATAAGAGGATGTGTTAGGCTTCCAAAGTAAAATCGAGAGAGAATCACAACTGAACCACAAGGTAGTCCAAACTTGAACCACAACTACGTTTACGACTCTTAGCTCGAAGTCGCAGTAAATCGGGGACCTTCTGCAACCTCCCTTCCGCAACCTATCGAAAAGTGTCGAAGTATGTTTTTCCCGTAGTGATATAACCCTAAAGATAGAAGTGTTAGAGAGCAAGATGTGTCTAGCTTGATAAACTTGTACCAAGGAGAGCCTTATTTTGAAAGCTTAGTAGTCGAGTAATCATGGTGAGAAGAACGAATTAATAGAGGAACCAAGTAAAAAGAAGAGAAGGATTAATCCGCTTGACGAAGAATAACAAGATGCTGAATAATAGAGCGTGAGAATTTGTTATCACTAGTCCTTACATTTTCTTTCTCTTATTCGTTTACTATGTTTTGCAGTTTTCACATTTTTTTTAATTGTAATAACCTGTTTTATTTTCCTAGTCAATATTTTTTAAAATTCTAGTGCATGAAAATTGAAAAAGCATCTTATGGATCTACACTCTAATCATGGGATTAAAAGATGGGTCGATGAATAGTCAGGTTAAGATTTTCAACATTGTCTTGCCTGCTACTGCCTATGAATGAGCCACTTTGTAGTCCATACATCTTCCTAGTCGCCATATTAGCTTTTGTACCAATTATTTAAGGTTGGTCTTACCTGCTTTTAATAATGGATCCTGCAGTGGTGAAGGATAACAGCAGATGCAGTGCAGGTTAAGATTTTGAATCTATGATTCTTCTCTCCACGATTCTTCACATGATTGTTGAGGTTACATTTGAATTACCTATGAATGAGCTCTAGATCTAATATCTTGATAAAGAAAAATAATATCATCTCTAAACATGCTTATCATCTTGACTTTCTCTTCCCGTATTAATACTATTTGAACAGAGCTCTTTTGTTTTAGTGTAATGAATCATTATCTCTCTCGAGAGAGTTTTACCTTCTCTCGTAATAGATACTTCTCTCGAGCTTTCATTGTATCATGAGTTAAGAAAATAATTGTTAGGTTAGTGGTTCATCTTCAACCTAAATTTCTTCGATCCAAAGTCTTCATTGAGAAGATCATCATCAAGTGTATCTTTTGTTTGAATTTGAGAGGTACTGATTCAATCTTTCTTATCCGAATCTTGTTATCAAGAATTCAATTTCTTGATTAAATTTTCTCAGATCTACTTTCTTTACAATTTTTTGTTGCAATATTCAACTTTCTTGATCTTTTTCTTCAATACCGTAATCAATTCAAGCTTTTCATTACAATCACCAATGGAAAATACAACTCCAACAACTTCTTTTTCTAAAATTCCCTTAAATAAACTTACTGGATTTGTTCATCTCAAACTCAAAGAAGATAATTACATCACCTGGAAGAATCTGATGAATCCGGTTATTCAAAAATACAAATTACGTCGCTATTTGGATGGATCCTTTCCATGTCCACCTCAATATACTTCAACTCGTAATCAAACTAATGGAATTGAGAATACATTATATCTGGATTGGATCGATGAAGACTCCACCATCATAATGTGGATTCACTCAACAATTTCAGACTCTGTCATTGCCTATTTTTCAACATCCACAACATCACATCATCTCTGGTCAAGCATTGAAGAACGATTTGCTAGATCTTCATCCACTCACTCGATTCAGCTACGCACACAGTTGTTATCACTTACTCAAGGTAACAAGTCTATTCCTTCCTTGATTAATGGAATCAAATCATTGTCTGATCAGTTAGCTGCTGCTGGAGAGATAATCTCAGAAAAGTAATTGGTTGTTGTTACCCTTAAATCATTGAATTCAGATTATATTCCATTTGCAACTGCAATGCGGCATCGAAATCCCCCAATAACATGTGTAGAGTTCCATAATAATCTGTTAAGTGAAGAAATTGTTATCAGTGAGAGGCACAAAACTACATTTGAAACTTCAAATGCAAAAGCTTTTGTTGCTCACAGAGGCAACTTCAAAGGAGGTTATAATCCTTATAGAGGAAATTATTCTAGAGGCAGAGGTTATAATGGAGGCAGATATCCTAATCCCAACATATTCAGCAGATATACTTCTGGTAGAGGTTTTACTTCAACACATGCACAAGAACCTTCTCAACTCTGCAAACAAGATGGTCATATTGCACCTAACTGCACTCAAAGGTTAAACTTCTCCTATCAAGGCAGACCTCCACCTTCTAATCTCAGTGCCATGTTAGCAGCGACAGATATCTTTGACACAGAAGAATGGATTGCAGATAGTGGAGCTAATAATCACATTGCAACCTCTTTTACTCAGCTACAGGATGTTACACCTTATGATGGTGTTGAGGCCATTCACATAGCAAATGGTGAAGGTATGTCCATTTCTTACACATGACACTCTAGTAGACTTGCTAATGATAATTCATTTGTTCTTAAAAATGTCTTAGTTGTCCCACAGTCATCACATAATCTGCTATCCATTCATAAATTCACATCTGATAACAACTGCTCATTGACTCTTGATTCTCATGGATTCTCTATTAAGGACCTCAATTATGGGAACACTCTCTTCCAAGGACCACATAATAATGGTCTCTATCCTATCTCTTTCACCAAATCACATCATGCTCATCATGCTTCTACCATTATTGATCATGCCTTGCTCCACAGAAGATTTGGTCACTCATCCTTTCAAAAACTCTAGAGACTTTGTCATCAAATTCAATTGTCAAATGTTACCAATAAACCATTTACTTGTACTGAATGCAAAATTTGTAGGTCTCATAAGCTACCTTTTTTGTTGTCATGCAATGTAGCTACAAAACCACTTGAATTGTTACATATGGATTTATTTGGTCCATGTCATACCTCATCCACATGTGGTGCTTTGTATTATGCCAATGTTATTGATGACTTTACTAAATATTGCTGGATTCTTCCAATATCTTCAAAGTCTGACTTTAAACATTCATTCATTGCCTTAGTCACTAGACTTGAAAATAAGTTCTCTCACAAAGTCATCACTATTAGAACTGATAATGGAGGTGAATTTCTTAATCTCTTTTTTGCACAATTTTGCTCCTCTAAAGGCATTACTCATGAACTAACATGTCCTCACACACCAGAACAAAATGGTGTTGCTGAGGTAAAGCATAAGCATCTAATTGAGGTTACTAGGACTCTTCTATTTCAATCTGGATTGCCTACTTCTTTTTGGGTTGAAGCTTTACAGAAAGCTAATTATCTCATAAATAGGCTTCCTACAAGATCCATTGCTTTTCAAACTCCATTTGCAATGATTTTTAATAGACTTCCAGACTACAATTTCTTGAAAGTATTTGGTTGTGCTTGTTTTCCCTGGCTCAAACCCTATACCACAAATAAACTAGAGCCAAGAAGTAAACATTGTATCTTTATTGGTTATAGTTTAACACAAAAAGGTTACAAATGTTTTGATCCTGTTTATGGCACTATATACATCTCCAGGCATGTCTCATTCAATGAATCCAGCTTTCCTTATACTGCACTTCTCAATAGTTCAACTTCTACCTCTGTTGATACTGAGTCTTTTACTTCTCCTTCTACAACTCCTTGTCCTTCATCCATTTCTCCTACTACTCCATTATCTGATTTAACTTCTAAAGTAACAGTGAATGATCATAATATGACTACTAGGGGTAAGAATGGAATTTATACACCTAAGTCCTACTTTGCTACTAAGCATCCTTTACATGTTGTTTTTCTATCAAGAGTACCTTCTTGTATTATTGATGCCAAGAAGGAGGAAGTATGGAGAATTGCTTCAGTGGATGAGCACACAGCCTTACAAAATGCTGGTACTTGGTCTTTAGTTCCTCCAGTTGAGGGTCAAAATGTTGTTGGATGCAAATGGGTGTTTAGAGTAAAGCATAATCCAGATGGTAGTATTCACAAACACAAGGCAATACTTGTTGCTAAGGGCTATCATCAACAATATGGGATGGACTTTGATGAGACTTTTAGTCATGTGGCAAAACCAACTACAATAAGGATTATTCTTTCTTTTGTTATGCAGTATAACTGGCCTATACATCAACTTGATGTCAGCAATGCATTCCTTCATGGTGAACTTAATGAAACTGTGTACATGACTCAGGCTCATGGTTTTGTGGATAAAACCAAGCCTAATCATGTATGTCTTCTTCATAAAGCTATCTATAGACTCAAGCAAGCCCCAAGGGCATGGTATGCTAAACTCAGCTCTGCTCTACTTTCTCTCAATTTTATAAATTCTACAGCAGATGCTTCACTGTTTGTTTACCAAGATGGTTCTCAGCTTACTGTGGAACTAGTCTATGTGGATGACATAATGTTAACAAGTTCTTCTGCTTCTTTTCTCAAGTTTGTTATTGCTGAGCTCTAACAACAGTTTCCCATAAAAGACTTAGGGTCATTGCATTACTTTCTAGGCTTAGAAATTACAAGAAATACAGATTTTTTATTTCTCTCACAGACCAAATATGCAGTTGACTTATTACTGAAATACCATATGGAGGGAGCACAACCATGTAACACTCCTATATCTACATCAACTAAACTTTCCAAAGATGATGGTGTGCTTCTTGAGAATCCTACACAATACAGATCACTTGTAGGTGCTCTGCAATATCTCACTTGGACCAGACCAAACCTCTCTTTTGATGTTAACTTGGTCTGTCAACATATGCAACATCCTAGAAGTTCTCACATGGATGCAGCAAAAAGGATTCTCAGATATGTTAAAGGCTCATTGGGATTTGGCTTAAATTTTACTAAAGGCAATGACTTTCTTTTGGGATTCTCAGATGCAGACTGGGCTGGTTGTGTGGATGATAGAAGATCCACAAGTGGCTATTGCATTTTTCTAGGTTCTAATGTTGTTTCCTGGTCCTCTAAGAAGCAGACAACCATTTCCAGATCAAGCACTGAAGCAGAATATAGAACTCTGGCTCATAGTGCTGCTGAGGTTGTCTGGATTTGTTACATTTTACAGGATCTTCATGTCTCTTTGCCTGGTATTCCAAGATTAGGTTGTGATAACATCAGCTCCATTTCTCTTTCATCTAATCCTGTTATGCATTCAAGGATGAAGAATGTTCATCTAGATTACCACTTCATTAGGGAATTGGTTCATTCCAAGGCTTTGGATGTCTTCTATGTTAACACAATTGATCAAATTGCTGATATCTTCACAAAGGGTCTTCCAGCACCCATATTTGCTATGCTCAGGGACAAGCTTCATGTGATTGCATCACCCATCAGCTTGAGGGGGGATAATAATGTATCATGCAGTGGTTAAGGATAACAGCAGATACAGTGCAGGTTAAGATTTTGAATCTATGATTCCCTCTCTCTGCCACACGTGCCAGACAGCTGTGAATGAGTTGTATCTTACACAGTTATCTCACATGCTTACCATCTTGACTTTCTCTTCCTGTATTAATACTGTCTGAACAGATTGTTTTAGTGTAATGAATCATTATCTCTCTCAGAGAGTTTTCTGTAATAGATACACTGCTTTCAGCTTTAGCTGTCTCTCTGCAGCCTGAGGGCAACACAGTCTATGAGGACGTAAATATTCTTGATCTTATTCAAAAAATACTCTTCAGTCCATGGCTTCGAAAAAATACTCTCAGAGCAATATTTTGGGCCACGAACCAGCTTTATATCGTAATGCCTTTTTTTTTTTATCGGTAAATTTAATTTATTAAAGAAAGAAAAGGCTGTCATGTACACGATATACAATGACAAGGTTGGGTGATAAATTGAGGATAAACCTCTCTTGATTCGTGAGAACCAAGCCTATGAGTTCAAAGAACACAACCTAAGAAGAACAAAGTTCTGATTAATAATTTGCTTAAGGGTTTCATTACACAGACTTAAGAATATATAACTCACTCACTCTCTCAATATCTGACGACCACCGACGATCTAGGTGGGCTAATCTAAACCACCCATTAGGACTAAATAAATACTACTAAATACCTACACAGATATGATATGGGCACTCCCCTCCAATACCGGGTACATGACATTCTCTTCCCCTTCAAAACATCCTTGTCCTCAAGGATGAGAGTCAAATGAACCACTGCGAAAATTTGAGTCACGCATCATATGACCAAAACGGCAGTCCCCCAATGCCACTAAAATTCCATGTGAGGCCCATAGACACCTGCATAACAAGCCAAACCCATCCTCCTCCTTGCAGACTACACGCCATACCCACCTGCTAACTGATGCAGAGAACTCTTCATAAGGTTCCAGATTGTGATGATGTTTCCATAGTATGTTCTCACTGGCACGCCAAGAAAAACTAGTCCCTATCATGCCACTAAGTACCCATACACAGATGCTAGCAGAAATACCCTTGGCGTAGAGCGTCGGTGAGAATCCATGGTGAACTAGAACCACTAGCCATATCATCCTTCGAGGACTCTTTGAACCTGCAGTCTTACTACCCCAGCCTTCCTTACATTTTGCAGTAACTTGAAAACTGGAATTTCTGGGACTTCCGCAAATCCCTCCACCTGTTTCCTTAATAAAGCGAGTTCTGATGCGTGTCGTAACCACAACAAATTAATTAATATTTTCCACCTAATTAACAAGTAATATAGTGTAGTCAAGTTCGTTCCCACGAGGAGCAAGAGATTCTTAGTTGTAAAAATAGTCACAAAAAGGGGGGTTATAAAGCAAAGAAAATAAACAAAGCAATTCAAAGATAAAGTTGAAATCAATAAGAGAGACAAGACCAAGGAATCCTTCTTCGTTGAAAAACAATGATTCAAGTTATGTTTTTCATCCACATGTTATTAGTCACAGATTATCACCAACCGTAGGTAAAGCAGCTAGATCAGTGCTAAACCCCTAAATCCCTTGTATCACCGGATACGGAAGTTCTCGATCACCGGATTCTATTTACCAAACCACCTAGTAGTAGATCACTCAAGATGTAATTTAAATAAACGCATTAAGATTTATGAATTTATTAGGTTGATATTAGTAGTTAGACTCTTAGATCAAGGTCTACTTGCTAACGTTGTTTTCACACACAATTGCTCCACGGAATCCCTCCGCAAGGTCTCGTGTATTCTACTTATGTAAAGAGTCAAGAAACGATTACTTATCCCCAAACTTTCACTAGCTTTAGATTAAATTAACAAATCAATTTAGCGTGCACTCTAAACAATCTATCAATCAACCATGAATGTATAAACATTCCTATTAGTAAAAACAAACGATAATCATGTGAAAAACTTCAAGATAGAATTGAAAACAAAAACTCAAATCATATGTTAAGAACTAGGAATTCATCCTCAATCAATAATAAAATTAGCTACTCATGTTAAGGAGTTCACACAAAAAATAAAGAAAAGAGAAGTGTTGTGTGTGTAAAAGGTGTTTTAAAGTTGTATAGAGAACTTCTCTATTTATAGGCTTCAATGCTCTCCAATTCATCCAAGGAATAGAATCCTCATTCCATAATAATTCAATTTCCAAGTTCAAGTCTTTCTCAAATCTTCCATCTTCTCTTTCCAAATTTGAACCAAATTCTCCATCCAATTCCAACCCAAGTCTTCACACCCATGAGTCTAGAATACTAAAATCAGTTATTTTGGTCTGCCGAAAAATTACTGGGATCACCGGAATTCGGCCAGAAAACGGCACCACCGGTCACTGGATATACTTCTCCGTCGAAGGAATATTCCGTCACTAAGCCGTCAAAGTTAACGGTCAAACGGTCAACTGGTAGTCAAGAGGTCAAGGGGAAGGAGAGTCAGCTAAGTCAGTCAGTCAGTCAGCTGTCAAACTATGTCTTACTGGGCTGACTCTACTGAGTTGCAGGGCTGAATCGGTCATCGGACTCACTGAGTCGACTCGCCATAGCAGAAAATTGGACAGAGTTTCCTCTGTTTCTAGCTGATTTCCGGCCATTTTTCAGGCTTATTTTTGGTCTTCTCCTGTGACAATCCTAACATACATCTATTGCAGCTTCATTACAGCATTACTTCAACTGTATTTACTCAAGTCAGCACCATTAGTGGCAACAACTTCAATTCCCCTGGTCTTGTAATTCTGCAACACCAATTCAGGCCATTTCATTCTCCTTATTTGATTTTTATCTTCAACAGCTCACAAGACCACCAGCAGCATCAAATTCTCATCTTCATCAGATTTAGCCTTCAATTCACAGAATAACCTAGATTAACCACAAACCCATCTTAGCAATAGCACCATCATCACGGCATCACCTCCGTTTTCATCTGAGCCACGAACCCATTCTTAATGTTCATAAGCAGAATCGATTGAACAGTAGTAACAACATTTCATCGATTAAACCCTAACCTTCATCTCTTTATCTGGATCTCGATCTGCTTCAACACTCGTCTCTTCAAAACTCAGAAAATCCTCGATTACAGCCACACAAACTCTTAACTCAGAGATAGATCCCTTCTTTCTGCATCTTCTTCCTCCCTGTCACACATCGATCTCAAATTCGTAGCAAACCCAAGGCAGCAGCATCGAGCTCTGTTTTTCTCAACCAAAACCCATCTTCTCTGCATCAATAAATATCCCAGCACAATCTCACAAACCCATTTTCACCGAGCTTCAACAACACCATCATCTCTCGCTGCCAGATTCAATCTTGAATCAAACCCTAACTAAAATTCATCGTCGATTTCTTGATCTCTGGCTCTCGATTTCAACAGCAGCACAATCAATTCGAACTCATCTCTTTTCTTGATTCGATTTCAGCCCCAAACCATCATCGATATTCTCTCTTAATTCTTCAACGATGCCTTCAATCCGTCTCTCAATTTCTTGGATTTAATAGCAGCAGCGGCTGCTTTTCTCGCCTCTTTTCTCTTCTTTCTTTAAGATGCAAATAATGATTGAGAGGAAATAATGATTGAGAATAACTTCTCGATCTAGGGTTATAGAAGTAAGGTTATTCAGTGTCTGGTCACCTTGATAAGGGCTACACAGCTAGCAGCCCCCTAACCTTTGCTGGTTGTCTTTTAATACTCCTCCAAAAGAGAGCTGCCCCTTAACCATGATTGGGCTCCAGATAGTGTTTGCCCATGAGATGACAATTTTGCCTTTTTGGCTCAAATAGAGTAATTTCTTCTTCTTTTCCTCCGTATGACTCCAAAGTACCTAATAACTCAAAAACACTCGTAAAATACATAATTTACAAGAAAAATAGCAAAGAAAGCATAAACTCTATATAGTAAATACGGTGTATTCTACACCTATCAAATTCCCCCACACTTAGACTTTGATAGTCCTCGAGCAAATCAAACTAAAACTTACAACTTCAAAGCGTTCCAGCGTCCAAAGCATCCAAAGAGCTATGAGGACATAGAGTTTCTGCATGCTAGTAATAAGAAGTTAGAAATACTAAAGAATATATTCTCATTCTTAAATGTTGAGTGAGAAATAACCACACCATAATGAGAGAATGCGTGTTTGAGAAACGATCAATAAGCATTTCGCCTCGACTTCTGCCTCACCAAAAAGTATTTTATGATAATTGCACTCAATAAGACGACTTTTTTATGGGTCTCACATGTGTGAAGGTAGGAATGAAAAGAGAATTTCTGCAACACGTTGAATGGTGGGAAAGACAACTTCCGAAATATTTTAAAAACCCACATCTTTTAACAATTTGAAAAACCATTTTTCTGACGATCTCTAAGAAAGGAAATCAACCACTATTATCGAGGATGAGATTACTTACTCACCTAAACATCCGATCGCCAATTATGATAACACCACTCTCACGGCATCCAATAGAAACGTCTTCCGCTCCTCGTCTTTATCTTCTTGGTCTTCGTCTTCGGTTTCAACTATTAATGATAAACTCTTTCACAGATCCTTGACAATTTGTAACCTTTTTTCTTCAAAATCCTTAAATTCTTGTCGCTTGAAACTTCCTTATAGATTTTCCTCCCCCATGGCTTATTAAACAAATATTCCTCTTGTCTTTTCTTTTTTCTTTTTTTTTTTAATATGGAGACAAAAGAAATAAAATACAAAACAAAGTGAAAATAAAACAAACCGTGGCCGTGGGAGAAGTATTTTACCGCTTAATTCTTCACAACTTGTATCGTCTCAAAATCATAAACTTCAATAATTCTCGCCTTTTAATTTTCTTTGCTCTTGTGAATAAGTCTTCAACTTGTATGTATAGAATTACCTAATTGTATTGTAAGTCCTCAACATATATGTAAAAATCTGCCCTTTGTATGTTGCTTTACTTGAATTTGAAATTTGCTCTTTTTCTCGTTCCGTTGCTTGTAAACCTTGAACTTCTTCAACTTTCCTTGTAGATTTTGATTTCGCTCCTTGTTGATGATGATGGTGTTTCTATGGACCCATCGTTGTCGAGAGAGAGAATGGTGCTAACTGCAAATCGAACTACAAGAAGGAGGCTTTCATCTATAGACGTCACCCTCATGATTGACAAAATTAGCACTCAAGAGATCAAAGAGTAGTGCTGAAAATTGGTGTGAAGTTGGGTAGCTCACCATTCTACCCGGAATTAACGTATGGTGACACACACTCAAAAGAAAGCTCTTTAGTCAGCTACAAAGAATATTTGGTCGGTGCCTCACATGATATAAATACGGGTAGTCTCCACTAATGATTGATCAGCAACTCTAATAATGCATTTATCCCTGCTCCTAATTTGCATCACCGGCATGATTAAATCCATTATTTAACACTCTAACAAGTAAGAAATCCGAATGTAGTTCCCTAACACTTCCAAGTTCAGTTATGTCGGTCAGAATCTCTATGTAAATATACCTAGAAGTATGCTAGTGACTCTAAAATCTTTACAAGTTGAAGGTTTTATGTAAAACTTTTTTTTTTTTTTAAATACATGCTTAACCACTCCCCCACACTTAAACCTTGCATTGTCCTCAATGTAATTGAATCCTCCTAGTAAAGTCAAGGTGGGAAATTTTAACATGATATGGAACAAGAAAAATAAATAACAAAAAGAAAAAGAAAATAAAAAGAAAAAGGACAAGGATAAGAAATACAAAACCTATGGGTTGCCTCCCATTTAGCGCTTGTTTTAAAGTCGACGGCCCGACTTAGGTCTTGCAAGATTCATTAGCCCGCATCAATCTCTTTCACGGGAAAACATGACTTCACATCACTAGGGAATCTCATTGTTCCAAAGATATTGAAGTGGATGAGTGTACCATCAAACTCCATAGTCAAGGTGCCATTTTGGACATCAATCTTCGTTAGGTGATTGCTTAAGAATGGTCTACCCAAAAGCAAAGGTGTAGACTTGGAAGAATTCTCATCATTCATGTCTAAGACATAGAAATCGGCCGGAAATACAAGCTCATTAACCTGCACCAAAACATTCTCAACAATCCATTTCGGGTAAACATTGGATCGGTTAGCAAGTTCAAGAACTACCCCGGTCTCCTTAAGAGGACCAAGATTCAAAGAATCATAAATCGAGGAAGGCATAACATTAACCGATGCTCCCAAATCTAGTAAAGCTCGAGTAAACCTTGTTTTACCAATTGTGCAAGGTATAGTGAAACTACCGGGGTCCTTTAATTTTGGTGGGAGTTTCTTGAGAATGAACGCCGAAGCATTCTCCCCCACACTCATGAGTTCATTCCCTTTTAACCTTTTCTTCTTCATGCACAACTCCTTTAAGAACTTTGCACAACGAGGAATTTGACGAATAGCTTCAATGAGTGGAATATTGACTTGTACTTTCTTAAGGATGTCCCAAATATCCTTGTATTCCAAGTCTTTCTTCGACTTAGCAAATCGGCTAGGAAACAGGGGTGGAGTTGTGAAAGTAGGAACCGTCTCCTTGGGTTGGTTTGTTGGGGATGTATTCTCCTTTGGTACGGTTTCAATTTCCTCTTTCTCATCATACACCTTATCTTGTTGATTTGGTTGTTCCACTTGTTTCCCACTCCTCAAAATAATCGCATTAACGCTCTCTCTTGGATTAACAAATGGTTGTGAAGGAAGCTCTGTGGACGCTTGAGCTTTCAATAGGTTCACATCGGTCGCTAATTGCCCCACTTGAATTTCCAAAGCCTTGATTATCGAATCGGTCTTTTGTTGTTGTTGTTGAACCAAAGTGGTAATACCTTGCATACCTTGCTTCAATGCATTGAGCTTGTCATCAATTGAAGAATCTTTCTCCTTGAGTTGTTGTGGTTGGAATTATTGTTGAGGTTGGAAGCGTGATTGTTGGAAACCGCCTTGTTGCGCATATGGATTAGGAGCCTCCGCTTGCTTGTTTGCATAACTAAAATTAGGATGATCCTTCCAACCGGGATTGTAAGTATTGGAATATGGATCATACCTTGGCCTTTGATTTGGATATAAAGCATTTACTTGTTCGGTCTCATCATCCGGAATAATAACCGCGGCCATTCATTGCACTACCCTCTCTATGTTACCCATCCTTTGATCAAGATGTGATGATAAATTACTAACTTCATGCACCGACCTAATCATCGGTTCACCTCTTGTATAAAATTGTTGCGAGTTCACCGCCATGCTTTCAATCAACTCGGTAGCTTGGGCGATCGTCTTGTTCACTAGTGCACCACCACCCGCGGCGTCAAGAAGAGATCTATCACTTGGTTGGAGTCCTTCGTAGAAGTATTGGAGTATCATAACGTCACTGAATTGATGGTGTGGACAACTTGCCACCAATCTCTTGTATCGCTCCCAACATTCATACAATGACTCTCCCACATTTTGCTTCATCCCACAAATCTCCTTGCGAATTTGAGTAGCTTTTAATGCGGGAAAATATCTCTCGAGGAAAAGTTTCTTCATCCCATTCCATGTTGTGATACTTCCGGAAAGCAAATAATACAACCATTCCTTAGCATTGCCCGCCAAAGAGAACGGGAAAGCTTTCAACATTGCTCCATCCTCATTAGTCTCCGGTGGAAGCATGGCCATGATTGTGGTATAGAAGTCCATAAGATGTTTGTTTGGATCTTCATTCACCATACCATGAAACTTTGGTAACTCTCGAATCAACCCCGACTTGATCTCGAACGTTGAGTTAGTTTGGATACACCATTGTTGTGTATCGAGCTTGTGAGAAGCTAGGTCCTTGAGTGTACGATCAGCCATTGCTTCCTCTTCTATGTCCGAATCTGTGAACTCACTTGATGAAGAAGGAGGAAGCGGAGTGTTAACCGCTCGAATAAAATCCTTTAGTTGAGTTCGGTCTGCCCTCTTTAAGCATTCACCAAAGGTATAGCACCATGGAAAAACAAGATTCTCGAAAACTATGTTAGATACGGTATAGAATCTAACAAAGCAAGAATAAAGCAAAAAGAAAATAAAAACAACTAAAATCGACTCGACCTGAAGGAGGGTCATTGCTCCCGGCAATTCCTTTGAAGCTTGATTGCCCCTTTAACCCCTTAACCTAAAGTTGGGGTGTCAATAACACTGCCCCAAAATTTGATGACTCGTGTCGTAACCACAACAAATTAATAAATATTTTTCCACCTAATTAACAAGTAATATAGTGTAGTCAAGTTCCCAAGCAAGAGATTCTTAGTTGTAAAATTGTCACAAAAAGGGGGTTATAAAGCAAAGAAAATAAACAAAGCAATTCAAAGATAAAGTTGAAATCAATAAGAGAGACAAGACCAAGGAATCCTTCTTCGTTGCAAAACAATGATTCAAGTTATGTTTTTCATCCACATGTTATTAGTCACAGATTATCACCAACCGTGGGTAAAGAAGCTAGATCAGTGCTAAACCCCTAAATCCCTTGTATCACCGGATACGGAAGTTCTCGACTACCGGATTCTATTTACCAAACCACCTAGTAGTATATCACTCAAGATGTAATTTAAATAAACGCATTAAGATTTATGAACTTATTAGGTTGATATTAGTAGTTAGACTCTTAGATCAAGGTCTACTTGTTAACGTTGTTTTCACACACAATTGCTCCATGGAATCCCTCCGCAAGGTCTCGTGTTTGCTACTTATGTAAAGAGTCAAGAAACGATTACTTATCCCCTAACTTTCACTAGATTTAGATTAAATTAACAAATCAAGTTAGCGTGTACTCTAAACAATCTATCAATCAACCATGAATGTATAAACATTCCTATTAGTAAAAACAAACGATAATCATGTGAAAAACTTCAAGATAGAATTGAAAACAAAAACTCAAATCATATGTTAAGAACTAGGAATTCATCCTCAATCAATAATAAAATTAGCTACTCATGTTAAGGAGTTCACACAAAGAATAAAGAAAAGAGAAGTGTTGTGTGTGTAAAAGGTGTTTTAAATTTGTATAGAGAACTTCTCTATTTATAGGCTTCAATGCTCTCCAAATCTTCCAAGGAATAGAATCCTCATTCCATAATAATTTAATTTCCAAGTTCAAGTCTTTCTCAAATCTTCCATCTTCTCTTTCCAAATTTGAACCAAATTCTCCATCCAATTCCAACCAAAGTCTTCACACCCATGAGTCTAGAATACTAAAATCTGTTATTTTGGTCCGCCGAAAAATTACTGGGATCACCGAAATTCGGCCAGAAAATGGCACCGCCGGTCACTGGATATACTTCTCCGTCGACGGAATATTCCGTCACTAAGCCGTCAAAGTTAACGGTCAAGCGGTCAACTGGTAGTCAAGAGGTCAAGGGGAAGGAGAGTTAGCTGAGTCAGTCACTCAGTCAGCTGTCAAACTCGTCTTCTTGGGTGACTCTCTCCGAGTTGCGGTGGTGAATCGGTCATCGGACTCACTGAGTCGACTCGCCATAGCAGAAAATTGGACAGAGTTTCCTCTGTTTCTAGCTGATTTCCGGCCATTTTTCAGGCTTATTTTTGGTCTTCTCCTGTGACAATCCTAACATACATCTATTGCAGCTTCATTACAGCATTACTTCAACTGTATTTACTCAAGTCAGCACCATTAGTGGCAACAGCTTCAATTCCACTGGTCTTGTAATTCTGCAACACCAATTCAGGCCATTTCATTCTCCTTATTTGATTTTTATCTTCAACAGCTCACAGGACCACCAGCAGCATCAAATTCTCATCTTCATCAGATTTAGCCTTCAATTCACAGAATAACCTAGATTAACCACAAACCCATCTTAGCAATAGCACCATCATCACGGCATCACCTCCGTTTTCATCTGAGCCACTAACCCATTCTTAATGTTCATCAGCAGAATCGATTGAACAGTAGTAACAACATTTCATCGATTAAACCCTAACCTTCATCTCTTTATCTGGATTTCGATCTGCTTCAACTCTGGTCTCTTCAAAACTCACAAAATCCTCGATTACAGCCACACAAACTCTTAACTCAGAGATCCCTTCTTTCTGCATCTTCTTCTTCCCTGTCACACATCGATCTCAAATTCGTAGCAAACCCAAGGAAGCAGCATCGAGCTTTGTTCTTCTCAACCGAAACCCATCTTCTCTGCATCAATAAATATCCCAGCACAATCTCACAAACCCATTTTCACCGAACTTCAACAACACCATCATCTCTCGCTGCCAGATTCAATCTTGAATCAAACCCTAACTTAAATTCATCGTCGATTTCTTGATCTCTGGCTCTCGATTTCAACAGCAGCACAATCAATTCGAACTCATCTCTGTTCTTGATTCGATTTCAGCCCCAAACCATCATCGATCTTCTCTCTTAATTCTTCAACGATGCCTTCAATCCGTCTCTCAATTTCTTGGATTTAATAGCAGCAACGACTGCTTTTCTCGCCTCTTTTCTCTTCTTTCTTTAAGATGCAAATAATGATTGAAAGGAAATAATGATTGAGAATAACTTCTCGATCTAGGGTTATAGAAGTAAGGTTATTCAGTGTCTGGTCACCTTGATAAGGGCTACACAACTAGCAACCCCCTAACCATTGCTGGTTGTCTTTTAATACTCCTCCAAAAGAGAGCTGCCCCTTAACCATGATTGGGCTCCAGATAGTGTTTTCCCATGAGATGACAATTTTGCCCTTTTGGCTCAAATAGAGTAATTTCTCATTCTTTTCCTCCGTGTGACTCCAAAGTACCTAATAACTCAAAAACACTCGTAAAATACATAATTTACAAGAAAAATAGCAAAGAAAAACAATATATAGTAAATACGGTGTATTCTACACCTATCAAGTTCTCTAAACCTGAGCAGAAAAATGAGATTCAATATTCATAAGATGAACTCTTACTAGCGTCACAAGGATCCAGCTATTATCCCTTCTTAGTTGGTACCACGAACCCAACACATGACTTGAAAAAACTTTTCCCCTATCAAACACAAATGAACTAGAAAACTCTATAAATTTAGCAAGGCCAATAATTATCCATGTGGTACCCTTGCATACTTCAAAATCAACCTTGACTTCACCTGTGGGTACTATAGGAAGAGTGGAATCAGAAAGCATCTTGAGAAATGATCTAGGTGCACCCCCATCAAAATTTCTAAACTGACTAAACATTCCCACCATTACATAGTTACGCTTTGAATTGTCAGTCTTGAACGCGTATGTAATGAGATAATATAGAGTATCCACTCCTATATAATCCCTCTTGAGCCGATAAAATAAATCCAACAATTGATGGTAATAAGAAGTAAAATGTCGAGTATCCTTAAAAATGTTGAGACGGAACCTATAATAATCCGAGGTTACCTACATAAACTGTTTGCGAGTATTGTGACACACATTCCATAGGCCTGTAGAGTAGAATTTGAACTTCCACTTCAAATAGTTCCCCGACAGTAAAGACACCTGTAGAGCTTGAACTACCATAAGTAAAACCTTAGTTCCCATTATTCCTGCTAGAGTTTCTTCCCAGGAAAAAATCTCGTTCCCCTTTATATAAAAAACATCAGAATTAAATGTAACCAGGAAGGTATGCGGAGTCAAAAGAAAATTGTATATTCTCGACACGTGGATGAAACTAGAAGTAAGGTACTGATTACAGCAAGGAATGTGCCAGTAATTCAAATAATGCTCCACTGTCATGATAATTTCTTGAACTAGCAGACTACCACATACCTTAGATATAAGCAATGGAAAATGCAAGAAGGAATATGCTTGCACGAGATAAAAATGACTGCTCACAATTGTGGGAATTGAAAGAATAAACACCAAGTAAAAATTGCACTTTTTTGAAAGAATCTGAATTACACGTTTATTTCTGTCTGATATTTCAATATTCAACTTTTGACTGTTACCACTGTCCCTATTCGTACCCGATATGAGTTGCAGGAAAAAAATCATCTCTGGCACCACTCAAGATTTCTCTGTCAGGCATTTTATTAGGCAATGGACTAAACAAATTATGTGTCTTCATAAATTTTCCCACTTCTGGCCACTGTAGTGTCACTATACTTTCAATTACACTATCTGGATAAGACATTTTCAATATACCGCCAACACTACTATCACCATTGTGATCCAATATACATACAATCGAGTACATAAACTGAAATTTTTACTGGTACCCAACTCCTAAATCCATCTCATAAACACAATTCACATTAGCATCATCCCTTAAAATTGACCCAATAGAAACAACAAACCGGCAAGAAGTAATTGTATCAAAGTAGCCTTCATAATCACCATTAAAACAAGAATACCTTTCGATAAGTTCAGTTGCTCTTCCACGATAAAATACGCTACCCATTTTGAGTTGCAAGAGAAAATCAACTCCAACACCACCCAAATTTACAGCCTTACTCTCAGACATTTTAAAAAACAGCTTCCTCTCATTGTAAACCTCGGCATCATTTACACATAAAAGATGAATAGATTGCATAGATTGCATAGATGAACAATCTGATTTATACCCAAAGTGAATAAACTTGTAGTGGTGAAAGAACAACTCAGCCAAACATTCAACAGTTTGATGGGTCTCTGAAAAAAATTGGACGCAGTTTTGCACACATAGTTCAGTCACGCCGCTGTTTGTGAACCGATCTACTTCCAAAATATTGAACTCACTGCATCTGGTGACTTCAATAACATCATTTTTCACCACTTTCTCATACTAAGAATTCTCATCAACCGACAAATCATTCTTCCCATGAAAGAAAAATGATGGAATTAACCCTAAATTGAGATAATCATCTTCTTTTTCGACATCGGAAGGAATTGAGTTAACCACTTCTTCAAATAAAAAAGAAGGAATCAACTCCACTTCTGAAAATTCATCAACAATTGTAGAAGCAACTCTCACTCTGCAAGGAGATGGATGAGATGGAGCAGTACACTTGGGAAATAGGATCAATCTCAATCTCTTTGCTGCCTTGTCCATATTTTTTAACCACCTCCGAAGGCAAGAATTTTGATATGGAGAGTTAATTCTTTCCAACCAAAACTTATACCACTTTATGCATACTTCTACATCCTTTGTTGCTAACCTTTCCAGTTTCCTTATCGGTACCAATTTTCCATTCATTTGTACCCATTTTTCCTTCTGTAAATCCGTTTCTTCAACCATGATTAGGGTATGGATCGAAACGGCTCTAGATACCAATTGTCATGTACCTGATATACAATGACAAGGTTGGGTGATAAATTAAGGATAAACCTCTCTTGATTCGTGAGAACCAAGCCTCTGAGTTCAAAGAACACAGCCTAAGAAGAACAAAGTTCTGATTAATAATTTGCTTAAGGGTTTTATTACACAGACTTAAGAATATATAACTCACTCACTCTCTCAATAACTGACAACCACCTACGATCCAGGTGGGCTAATCTAAACCACCCATTACGACTAAATAAATACTACTAAATACCTACACAGATATGATATGGGCACTCCCCTCCAATACCGGGTACATGACAAAGGCTCACAAAAAGTGAACACAAGTAGTACAAGTACCGACTAAAGAAAAAGGGAAACAACGCCAACTAACAAAAAACACCACTCACTGCGAAGAAAAACTTAATACTTCTTGAACAAGCTAGGTGAAATTCAAGGAGGCTCAAAAACTACTAAATTCCACTTGAGCATGAAGTATCGAAGAGATATTCCTTGGAACTGTGGTTGCTTGTGAAGCCAATACGCCAATGTGAATTTAATTTCTTTAATCAGTTTAGACTTTTCAAGAGATTTATTGTCAAAGGCTCGGTGATTCCTCTCATTCCACAAATTCCATAAAATGGATGCAGGGATGGTCTTGATGACAATGGCTTTTCTTGATTTAACTTTAGAATGAGGCCAAGATTGGATGGAAGCATCGACTGAATGTGGAATAGTCCAAATGAGGTTGAATTCCTGGATGAAATAGATCCAAATGCTGCAAGCATACGAACAATGGAGAAGCAAGTGTGAAGAAGTTTATGCATCGTTGATACATAATTAGCAGTGATTGACCCAATCTCTCCATTTTCTCTTGACTAGCTGGTCTTGAGTTAAGATTTTTTCCTTAGCATCCAACCAAAGAAAGAAGCTTACCTTTGGGGGCCAACACTTGTTCCATATCTTCTTTGGGTTTATGTGTTCGGATTCCGCTTGAGGCTCGTTGCGCTGAACTAACCACCTATAATATTTCTTCACTGAAAAATCACTAAAAGCATTACCATCCATACAAACTCTTCTATCTTCAAGGTTTGTGAAGACGACATTATTATCATCCAACAACTGAAGGAGACTAGCTACATCATTTATCACATGGTCTTGAATTCTTCTTGTTCTTCCTAAAGACCAGCTTTGGGTAGCAGTATTGAACATTTGAGCTATGGGGCTGTCTTTATTGGAAGATAATTCGAAAGCAAGAGGAAACTGTGTAGCTAAGGTAGAATTTCCCAACCAAATATGTTTCCAGAAATAAATTCTTTCACCGGTACCTAGAATGAACTTGCAATTTAAGTTGAAGTCTTCGCAATGATTTTGAATGCCTTTCCAAATGCTGCATCCATATGCATTTTTAGGATTATTCGAATTCCAAACAAGAATGTCTCTGCCATACTTTTGGGTAATGAGAGATTTCCAAAGAGGGTCATTAGAATCCCCAAATTTCCAAAGCCATTTCATAAGCAGCGCAATATTCATGAGTCTCAAATTTTTAATACCCAAACCCCCTAAATGTTTGGGCTTGGTGATGACATCCTTATCAACCAGATGATACTTCTTTTCCTCTCATTTGTTCCACAGAAAGTTGCACATGATTCTTTCAAGATTTTTGATGACGCTGAACGGAGTTGTATAAAGAGATAATAAGTAGATGGGTAAAGCAGTAAGCACCGACTGAATGAGCGTGAGTTTACCTCCTTTGGTAAGATCTTTGCCTATCCAACCCGACAGTCTGGCTTCAACTCTTTCAGTGACAGTTGACCACTTATTGACGGACCTGTAAGGCTCACCCAGCGGAAGACCAAGATAACTGGTAGGAAGACCTTAAGTTTTGCATCCCATCACCTTAGCAAAATTCTCTAAGTTTTGGTCACTGCCTACATCCATAAGGGCAGTTTTGTGAAAATTGATTTTCAGTCCAGAAATCACTTCAAACCAGATGAGAATATTACGCAAATGCTGAATACTGCTGCGGTCGTTTTTGATGAAGATCAATGTGTCGTCCGCAAATTGAAGGTGAGCAATTGTAGAGCCACCCGGAGTTATTTCAAATCCTTGAATCCAATTGATTTGAGCTGCTTTGGAAAACATCAAGTTGAGAGATTCCGCCACAACAAGAAACAAGAAGGGGGATAATGGGTCTCCTTGGCGCAATCCTTTAGAGATTTTAAACTTGCCATTCGAAGATCCATTAATTAACACAGAAAAATGAACATATGAAATATCCGCTTCAATCCATTTTCTCCATTTGATACCGAAACCCATTCTGCGAAGAACATAATCAATAAAAGACCATGCAATATTGTCGTATGCTTTTTGAAAGTCTATCTTACAGAGAATTCCGTTTTGCTTGTTGATATGGGCTGAATTGAGACACTCATTGGCTATCAAAGCTCCATACATAATTTGACGTCCTTGGACATAAGCAGATTGCTGAAAACTTATCATCTTAGGTAACACAAGCTTCAATCTTGTTGCTATGACTTTTGAGATTAACTTGTTGATGCTACTCATAAGACTAATAGGTCTAAGGTCTGAAATTTGTTCAAGATTTTGAACCTTAGGAATAAGCACAAGAAAGGTGGATTTCAGCCTCCAGTCGATTACATGGTTGTAATAGAGCTCGTCCATGACCTGCATAATATCATATTTCATAAAATCCCAGCACTTGGAAATAACAAAAATTGGCATACCATCCGTACCAGGTGCTTTGTCCTGACCCAAATCCATAACAGCTTGTTTAACTTCACTTTCTTGAAACTTATATTCTAATCTTGCAGCATCATCTTGCGAAATGGATGGAAAAAGTAAGCCATCTAGTTGTGGTCTGGAGTACATCTCTTCATTGAAACTACTTTGGTAATAACTCACAATTTCCTTCTTGATAACATCTTTGTCTCTTGTCATGACACCATTAATCTTCAACTAAGAGAAGTTCTTGGCTCTTTGCTTTGAAGAAGCATATTTATGAAAAAAAACGCGTGTTGTTTTCGTGCTCCTCAACCCAATTTATATTAGTTCTTTGCTTCCAGAAGTCACTGTGCATTTTAGCAAGAGTTTCAAATTCGGCACTGGCTAAAATGTGATCATCCACGAGTTGATCATTGTGAGGATCCGAGACTAATTTTGATGTTAAGGTTTGAATGGAAATTAAATTTTCCTGAACCAATTTATCAATTCTGCCAAACACATTCTTGTTCCACAGCTTCAACTTTTCCTTTAATGCTTGCATTTTCTTGGCTAGAATGAAACCTGGAGATACACTGAAAGAGAACGATCGCCACCAGTTCTCCATAAGACCCAATAAAGATTCATCATGTAACCACATTTTCTCAAATCTGCAAGGACTAGGGCCCCAACCTTCCTCTTCAGTAGTGAGCATAATTGGGATGTGATCTGAAAAAGGCTTTGAAAGAGTGGATTGCCCGATGCGAAGGAAGTGATCCTCCCAAAGTGAAGAGATCAGGAAACGATCAAGCATACTCCAAGAGCTATTTCTTGACCAAGTAAAGTGGCTGCCAACAAGCGGTAGATCCATTAGATGTTGATCATCTCGATTGCGTACTTCCAAGTCCTTTACCGCTTCAAGTTCTGATTCTAGAATGAAATCCGCGGTAATTTTTCAATATCCAAAATAAGGATATATGTTTTATTTTGTATTAACATTTGCGCTCTTTTTGTTATTGCCCCTATTTTTAATTTTGAATGAGTATTATGCTTGGGTGTTAAATTTTTTTTTTTTTTTTTTTGCTACAGTGCCAATGGCAAAGAAAAACTAACTAGTTAACCTCACAGTTCTAGTGTTTTCTCTACCAATATAATCATGGCTAAGAAAACGTGAAACTTCATTTGGTGGTTTAGATGACCACACTCCTTCAATCTCCTTCGCAGTACTAGATTTCCCAAATAGTCCACTACCGAATTAGCCTCTCTAAACCTCTGTCAAATTGTAATATCTTCAAATTTCAGCATTAACTCCTCAATGTACTTTACCATATTTCTCAATGTCCATGGGATATCAACCTCATTCTTACATAATTGCACAACATATGTTGAGTCAGCCTCCACTTCCAACTTTTTTATGCCCAAATTACTTGCCAGCAGCAGCCCTTCTCTAATAGCCCACACCTATAACATTTCTTCACTGAAAAATCATCAAAAGCATCACCATCCATACAAACTCTTCTATCTTCAAGGTTTGTGAAGAAGACATTATTATCATCCAACAACTGAAGGAGCCTAGCTACATCATTTATCACATGGTCTTGAATTCTTCTTGTTCTTCCTAAAGACCAGCTTTGGGTAGCAGTATTGAACATTTGAGCTATGGTGTTGTCTTTATTGGAAGATACTTCGAAAGCAAGAGGAAACTGTGTAGCTAAGGTAGAATTTCTCAACCAAATATGTTTCCAGAAATAAATCCTTTCACCGGTACCTAGAATGAACTTGAAATTTAAGTTGAAGTCTTCGCAATGATTTTGAATGCCTTTCCAAATGCTGCATCCATATGCATTTTTAGGATTATTCGAATTCCAACCAAGAATGTCTCTGCCATACTTTTGGGTAATGAGAGATTTCCAAAGAGGGTCATTAGAATCCCCAAATTTCCAAAGCCATTTCATAAGCAGCGCAATATTCATGAGTCTCAAATTTTTAATACCCAAACCCCCTAAATGTTTGGGCTTGGTGATGACATCCTTATCAACCAGATGATACTTCTTTTCCTCTCATTTGTTCCACAGAAAGTTGCACATGATTCTTTCAAGATTTTTAATGACGCTGAACGGAGCTGTATAAAGAGATAATAAGTAGATGGGTAAAGCAGTAAGCACCGACTGAATGAGCGTGAGTTTACTTCCTTTGGTAAGATCTTTGCCTATCCAACCCGGCAGTCTGGCTTCAACTCTTTCAGTGACAGTTGACCACTTATTGACGGACCTGTAAGGCTCACCCAGCGGAAGACCAAGATAACTGGTAGGAAGACCTTAAGTTTTGCATCCCATCAGCTCAGCAAAATTCTCTAAGTTTTGGTCACTGCCTACAGCCATAAGGGCAGTTTGGTGAAAATTGATTTTCAATCCAGAATTCACTTCAAACCAGATGAGAATATTACGCAAATGTTGAATACTGCTGCGGTCGTTTTTGATGAAGATCAATGTGTCGTCCGCAAATTGTAGGTGAGTAATTGTAGAGCTACCCGGAGTTATTTCAAAGCCTTGAATCTAATTGATTTGAGCTGCTTTGGCAAAACTCAAGTTGAGAGATTCCGCCACAACAAGAAACAAGAAGGGGGATAATGGGTCTCCTTGGCGCAATCCTTTAGAGATTTTAAACCTGCCATTCGAAGATCCATTAATTAACACAGAAAAATGAACATATGAAATATCCGCTTCAATCCATTTTCTCCATTTGATACCGAAACCCATTCTGCGAAGAACATAATCAATGAAAGACCATGCAATATTGTCGTATGCTTTTTGAAAGTCTATCTTGCAGAGAATTCCGTTTTGCTTGTTGATATGGGCTGAATTGAGACACTCATTGGCTATCAAAGCTCCCTCCATAATTTGACATCCTTGGACATAAGCAGATTGCTGAAAACTTATCATCTTAGGTAACACAAGCTTCAATCTTGTTGCTATGACTTTTGAGATTAACTTGTTGATGCTACTCATAAGACTAATATGTCTAAAGTCTGAAATTTGTTCAAGATTTTGAACCTTAGGAATAAGCACAAGAAAGGTGGATTTGACCTCGATCGATTACATGGTTGTAATAGAGCTCGTCCATGACCTGCATAATATCATATTTCATAAAATCCCAACACTTGGAAATAACAAAAATTGGCATACCATCCGGACCAGGTGCTTTTTCCTTACCCAAATCCATAACAGCTTGTTTAACTTCACTTTCTTGAAACTTATATTCTAAGCTTGTAGCATCATCTTGCGAAATGGATGGAAAAAGTAAGCCATCTAGTTGAGGTCTAGAGTACATCTCTTCATTGAAAAGACTTTGGTAATAACTCACAATTTCCTTCTTGATAACATCTTTGTCTCTTGTCATGACACCATTAATCTTCAACTGAGAGAAGTTCTTGGCTCTTTGCTTTGAAGAAGCATATTTATGAAAAAAATGCGTGTTGTCTTCGTGCTCCTCAACCCAATTTATATTAGTTCTTTGCTTCCAGAAGTCACTGTGCATTTTGGCAAGAGTTTCAAATTCGGCACTAGCTAAAATGTGATCATCCACGAGTTGATCATTGTGAGGATCCGAGACTAATTTTGCTGTTAAGGTTTGAATGGAAATTAAATTTTCCTGAACCAATTTATCAATTCTGCCAAACACATTCTTGTTCCACAGCTTCAACTTTTCCTTTAATGCTTGCATTTTCTTGGCTAGAATGAAACCTGGAGATACACTGAAAGAGAACGATCGCCACCAGTTCTCCATAAGACCCAATAAAGATTCATCATGTAACCACATTTTCTCAAATCTGCAAGGACTAGGGCCCCAACCTTCCTCTTCAGTAGTGAGCATAATTGGGATGTGATCTGAAAAAGGCTTTGGAAGAGTGGATTGCTCGATGCGAAGGAAGTGATCCTCCCAAAGTGAAGAGATCAGGAAACGATCGAGCATACTCCAAGAGCTATTTCTTGACCAAGTAAAGTGGCTGCCAACAAGCGGTAGATCCATTAGATGTTGATCATGAATAATGTCTGAAAACTTACGCATTGACATAGTGATATTTTGAGTTCCTGATCTTTCATAGGTAAATCTAGTGGTATTGAAATCTCCAGATAGAACCCACGGCTCATCCCATATGGTACGAATGTCTGCTAACTCATCCCAAAATTGGTCCTTTTCATAATTGAGAACTGGACCATAAACAGAGGTTAGAATCCACACAAAATCATCATTCACATAGTTACACTTTAGAGAAACCGAAAATGCACCAAGTAGACAGTCAACCACATTAAGTTTGTTGGACTTCCAGATTATTATGATACCACCTGAACGACCATTATGCACCAAGTATCGTAATGTCTTTTATAGTTTTTGGTCGGGAATTTGGATCCCGTGCCCATTTTAAGTTTTAAGTAAAATTCCTGACCCACCCATCCAAATGGCCCATATATAGCCGAAAAGGCTGCTACGCCCCACTCTTAGAGTTTCGTTAAATTCTTGATTCACCCATCCGATTCCTCTTGTATGCGTCAGCTACAACAATTAACATTTCGGAAAGCAAATTGTATCCAAACATGCTTCGTTAAAGTCTCGTAGCTTTAAAGCTGGAGAAGCGAGGGAGGGTGGGAAACGAGTGAGGGGTAGATTAGGATTCAAAAAAATACTTAGATAAGGGGTGACCCTGATTTGATATTTGGATCCAATTTTTGTCTTTTTCCTTTATCCCCCAATTAGTTTTGATATCCCCAATTGCGCGTTCAATAATAGAACGTGAGAATTTGTTATCACTAGTCCTTACATTTTCTTTCTCTTATTCGTTTACTATGTTTTGCGGTTGTCACATTTTTTATTTAATTGTAATAACCTCTCTTATTTTCCTAGTCAATATTTTTTTAAATTCTAGTGCATGAAAATTGAAAAAGCATCTTATGGATCTACACTCTAATCATGGGATTAAAAGAGGCCGATAGTAGTCAACATTGGCTTGCTGCTACTAGCTGTGCACTTTGTAGTCCATACATCTTCCTAGTCGCCATATTAGCTTTTGTACAAATTATTTAAGGTTGGTCTTACCTGCTTTAGCTGTCTCTCTGCAGCCTGAGAGCAACATAGGCTATGAGGACGTAAATATTTTTGATCTTATTCAAAAAAATACTCTTCCGAAAAAATACTCTCAGAGCAATATTTTGGGCCACGAACCAGATTTATATCGTAATGCCTTTATAGTTTTTGGTCGGGAATTTGGATCCCGTGCCCATTTTTAAGTTTTAAGTAAAATTCCTGACCCACCCATCCAAATCTTTACATATTTCAATGGCCATATATAGCCGAAAAGGCTGCTACGCCCCACTCTTAGAGTTTCGTTCAATGTAGTTAATTTCGGCTGAGATACCGCCGATAATATCGGTTTCGGTGTTTCACCGAGATGTCGATATTGCCGATATTGGCCGATATTTCGCCGATATTGGCTGATATTTCACCGGTATTCACCGAAATATCGTGTCTCGGTACTCGACCGATATTCACCGATATTGACTACATTGGATTCGTTAAATTCTTGACTCACCCATCCGATTCCTCTTGTATGCGTCAGCTACAGCAATTAACATTTCGGAAAGCAAATCGTATCCAAACATGCTATTATCCTTCAGAATTTTAGCTTTTTAGAGCTTAAAGTCTCGTAGCTTTAAAGCTGGAGAAGCTTCGGCTATCCGGGTTTTGAGAACTGAGGTCTTCTATAGCTTTTAACTTCTGTAGTTTCAGTTTTTCAGTTTAGAGAACTTCAACGCTGAGATCTGTCCACGGGGATTTATATCTCTCGTCTTACCAATAAGAGATTTCGTGTGTCCAAGTTTTAGGGTTTAGTTAGTCTATTTAAGGGTTTCAATGATTGTACGCAATTGAAACGCAGTTTATTAATACAAATTTGAGGTTTATACAAAGGAGAAACAATGTCAAGCATTCCGGAGGAGATTTATGTTGACATCTTTTTAAAGGTACCGGTGAAATCCTTATTAGCTTGTAAGTGTGTGTGCAAAACATGGTTGTCTCTAATTTCTAACCCAGATTTTGTGAAAATGCAACTTAATATTGCTATGAGAAGTAACAACCCTAATCTCATGCTTCATGGGTTGGGGAAATCTATGATTACTAGGTACCGTAACGCGTTCTACTCTGTAGATTCATTAGAGTCGTTATTATCGACAGATAAATTGCTTGAGCATGAAGTGGAATTGGATTACCCATTCAAATCCTTAGGTTATTCAGTTGAACTTATGGCTTGTTGTGACGGCCTGGTTTGCCTATGGTTCGAAAAGGTAGAAATGACCGAAAATATGATTGATTCCCAATAATTTGACCGAAAATGAAACAAATACAAATAGTTGACCAAAACTATGTGTGTATTTCCATAATGGCTAGGATACCCTTTATACGGTGGGTGTCGGGACACGAGTGTTTGTTAGGAAACACTAATTAGTAATTAGAAATCAATACCTAATGTATTATAATACACCACCTTTCTACCGATTTCGGTCCATAATTTGAAAAAACATTTCTCT
>JAJJWW010008002.1:0-10738 GCA_023531295.1 Papaver armeniacum
AAACACTTGCGAACGATGAAGAAGAAGAACACTTGCAGACGATGAAGAAGATGAAAAGGAAAAGGAAAATTCTTCACGTGGGGTGCTCCTATAAATAGACGAGAAAAAATGTTATGACCAGGTTAACATTAAATGCACCAGAAAAGAGGTAAACATAGACACGTGTAAGCGGTCCCTGCTAAATCCAAGGAAGCCAGATTTAAAAGAACTTTAGTAGAATCCAAATATATAACATATTTCCTAATAGGCGAGAATAGCTTGCGAAATTGATTATTTTACGTAATTCATGAGGCAAGAAACGATACTTCGTGTGTGTATTACAAAGAAACTTCGGAACTTCGCAAAAGAATAGAGGCAAGTATGTACTTTTCAAGTCCAGTATTCTTCCGCTCGTTCCTTTATCAACAAAGATCAAAGATTACCACCACAACAGATTTTTCCTTAAAAGATCGCTCTTCAAGCAATATTCAAGGAAAAAGAGGCAAGATGTAGGATCATAATATCGCAATGTACAAGGCTCGCGGGATTAGTGAATGACGGCGTCGCGAGGGAGTCGCAGGAAGCTAAAATAAACGACGCAATGGATAACGACAGGCAAAACATGAAGAAGACGTGAGAGCTGGCGAGGGTTAAGAAGTGTCGCGAGAGTGAATGTTTGTGCATCTAGAGAGCGACACTTTGAGAGGACATTCCCTGTGAAAATAAAGGGTAGCTTTCTTGTCATCCACTATGTATTACCCTATATAAAGGGCTAAATGAGTCTGTAAAAGAGGGAGATCTTTTTGGAAGGGTTAAGCAAGTCAATAGGAGAGAGAAAGTGGAAGAGCATTTTAATTTCTAAGTGTAATTCTATTATCCTGTGTAAACATTTCATGGACTCAATCAATAAATATTCTTGATCTTACATCTTTCAATGGATTAATTGAGCAAAATCGAGTAAGGGGTGTAGTGTGGGAAATCCTGCTACTACAATATGAATGCTTACGCTCAGGATGAAAGCCTTTGCATGCGGGAATTCCCAAAGTCGCTGACAGACAATGCTTTTACCTGGTATGACAACTTGAAGCCCGGAAGTATTAGTTCATGGTTCGCTATGGTACAACTTTTTTTGAAGAAATTTTACTCCGCCCAAAGAAGGGTCACAGCCATAGACTTAGGAAGGGGCACCCAGCGGGTAGGAGAGGAGATCGGAAAATATATTACTCGTTTCCGAGATTTCACATTAGAATGTCATGAGGATATTCCGGAAGAGCGCTTAGTGGAGATCTGCATCAGAGGAATGGACGTTGTTTTCCGGATAAATATGACGAATTTTGAATTTCAAACCTTTGTGGAAGTAGAAGAGGCTGCAGCCCAAATATCATATTGTGCTGACGTTATGAACTCTAGAGCGGGCGGACACACTTGGCAACAACATTTTGTCAACGCTGCGATCGCACCAACCTTTAATGATCAAGGGAGTGAAGGAGGGAAAGGTGGAGTTATTTTTGGCTCTTACCGCGGAGGACAGTCTGGAAGAAGGGGAGGAAGAACGGATGGAGGAAGATCCAATCCGCCACCGCCTTTGTCGTGCAGTAAAGAGAAGATAATAGGACTTCTGGAACAATGGGTATCGAACAAGGAAGAAACTCTACCGCCCGTGTCCGCGGAGCCTGCTGCAGCGGATAAGACGCACGAGCGGTATTTCCACTACCATAGGCGAGTCCACCACCCGACCATGGAATGTTACTCCCTTCGATACATTGTGCAAAGAAAGCGAGCCAGAGGCAAGTTAGAGATAGGAGATCAAAGCATCAAGAACACGCTTGCTCAGCATCAAGTTATGATGATCTCGCATGACCCTACTGATGGAGAAGCTTGGAGGCCCTGGGAGGATATGGAAAAAAAAGAAGTATGTGAAGTTTTTGAGACAAGAATCTTTACGGATATGAATGGAATTGCTAGAAAGTTCGCTCAAACTGTTTTGGCTCAACAGTTCTTCGACTCTTTGGGTTTTTGTGAGAACCAAGTACGTGAAGCATCCAAGGTTATCACTGCGATTGCATCTGGAAAGGCGTACAATCCGATACCTAAGGAGGCCATCACCTTCACGGATGAAGATATATGTTACCCGGGAGAGCATCTTCGCCCCTTATACCTGACAGCTTTTATTAACAAACAACCTCAAGCGAGCTTTCATAGACGGCGGGGCCTCCCTCAACCTAATTTCACTACACACGTTGGAGTCTCTGGGAGTGTCGAGGACAACAATTAAGATGTGTGCAACAACTGTGAGAGGATTTGGGGGACAGACTCAGATAGCAATTGGGATAGTACATCTGATGATGAAGATCGGACCGATCAGAGCACTCACCCTATTTTACGTGCTTGAGGATGATACCACATTCCATGTATTACTCGGGAGAGGATGCCTCTTGAATCACAAAGTGGTGGCATCGACGTATCATCAGTGTGTTAAGACCAATATTGAAGGAAAGCAATTCCGGATTCCAGCCACGAGCAACCCATTTGGACCGGAAGAAGCCTACATGGCTGATGCAGTCTTCTACACACAACCCGTCTTACACCAAGGAGAGCAGTCGGAGCATCTAACACCACTTCCTAAATGGGAAGAATTCCATCCAGAAGAGCAAGTAAAAGGAAAGGCTAAGTCGGTGTTCAGTCCATCGCGGATGGGACCTGTCACGGGGAGTAAGAGAGCAGTAACGGAAACGAAGTATATCTAGTTCAAACGCTTCTCGCGGCCGGAAGATGGACATGTCTACCGCTTATAGCAATTAGAAAGTCTCTCATTGCCAACATGATTGTGTTATGTCATCAGCGGACGAAGGAATGGCAGAGACAACCCCAGTAGTTTAATACTCACAGTAGGAGGTAGAAGTTCCTACTTCAGAGGAAGAAATCATAGAAAACTTTCTTGAGGAAAAGATAAAAGTCAATCCAACCCTCGATGGGTTAGAGGAAATAAACCTTGGCTCGGAGGACAACCCCCGTTGTGTGCGCATCAGTAAGCACTTGGAAGGAGAGGAAAGGTCACAGATGATTAAGTTGCTTCGCGAATACCAAGATGTGTTTCCGTTTACATATGATGAAATGCCTGGCTTGGATAGTAGTATGATCGCGTATAACCTCAGTGTATCACCAGAGTACAAGTCTTTAAATAGCGGAGCCGTAATTTTCCGGAAAACAGTGCCGGCCCTGAGGCAAAGCACCCAAAGTACTTCTTTGTGCAGCAAATGTTTTGGGGCAGCAAGATTGTTTTTGTGTGTCAGTTCTTTTAATACAAAAGTCAACGATCGGAGATTTACTACAAGGGCTGAAAGAATATACAGTATGTATAGATAGGACCCACTTTGGAAATATAGACTATAGTATAGAGAATTGCCCCGTTCGTTATTGTTCCTTCATTTTTTTTCCTTCTGAGCTTTTCCTTCTTATCAGGGCATTTCTATTTCTTTGAAACAATAAAACGTAACCCATTAATTTTTCTAACCAGTTATCAATTCATTGATCATCCTATTAATGGGGCATCATTAATAAGACTGTCTTCGGGGCATCAGCATCTCAGGGCCGGCCCTGCCGGAAAATATAGAGCTCGCCATTAAGGAAGAAATGGAGAAGCTACTCAAAGACAAGTTTATCAAACCAATCCAACATCCGGTGTGGTTAGCTAATATTGTACCGGTAGCAAAAAAGAATGGAAAAGTCCGATGTTGCGTCGACTATCAAGATTTAAATCGCGCATGTCCTAAAGATGATTTCCCAGTGCTGAAGATAGACGTAATGGTGAATAATACGTGCGTGCATGATATGTTTTCTTTTATGGATGGGTTCAGCGGATACAACCAGGTGCGAATGGCGGTGGAAAATGCACACAAAACAGCTTTTCAGACGCCATACAGAAATTTTTATTATGTTGTGATGCCGTTTGAATTGAAGAATGCGGTCGTGACTTATCAGAGGGCGATGGTAGCTATCTTTCACGATATGATAACCAGATAATGGAAGTATACATAGATGATATCGTGGTAAAATCCAGGGCACGGGAAGATCACTTGGAACACTTGAAACGCGTTTTTGACAGATGTAGAAAGTATCACTTAAAGATGAACCCTCTTAAATGCGCTTTTAGTGTTACCTACGGAAAATTTTTAGGATTCGTGGTCACAAACAAAGGGATACAGATTGACCCAAGTAAGGTGGAAGCGATAACTACTATGAGGCCACCAGTAAATGTGAAGGAATTGCGAACTTTCATAAATAATAATATCTTACGTTCGGAGATTCATTCCAGGATTGGCACAGCTACTATCCGCCTTTTCACCATTACTGAAAAAGAACAAGCCATATGCATGGGGAGATGATCAAGAGAGAGCCTTTCAAAATCTTAAGGAATGTTTGATTAGCGCACGAGTTTTACGACCACCTGTCACAGGTGAACCTCTTTACCTATACACAACTTTTACCAGCATGGCATTCGGAGCATTGCTAGCCTAGGATGTCGTCAATGATCAATTATGTTTGATCCACTATATCAGCAGAGGTTTCAGAGACGCGGAGTTTAGATACTCAAAGGCGGAGCAAGCATGTTTAGCACTCATATACGCCACGCAGAAGTTCAGATCGTATTTGCTCGCTTATGAGACCATAGTGGTAGCAACTTCTAACCCAATAGCCTATTTGGCCACCAAACCTGTCTTGTCGGGCAGAATAGCCTGATGGTTGCTGTAATTATCTGATTTCGAGCTAAAATACCAGTGATCCAGAGGAGTGCACGGACAAGCGTTCTCAGATTTGCTAGCTGCGTTTCCAGGAGCAGACATGATGGAAATAAGTGAAGAGATACCCGGAGAGGTTACGGAAGCCGAGGAGGAAGGACGATGGGAAATGTTCTTTGACGGATCATCCTACGGTTCCCACGGAGGGGTCGGTATAGTTTTCGAAACGCCTAAAAGAGACTTGCTGTCATTCGCCTTCAAACTAGATTTCGCGAGTAGTAATAATGTAGCGGAGTATGAAGCGTTAGGGACTTCGTATGGCGGAAGAACTTAACCTGGGAGCAATAGATATAAAAGGAGACTCAAAGCTGGTTACAAGTCAGATATCAGGAGACTTCCAAGTGAAAGAGGCGCACTTAGCTCCCTACCGAGCAGAAGTTCAGGAGTTGATAGCGAAAAGAGGGAGTACCGTCATCGAGCATACAGGTAGAACCACTAACCGCCATGTCCACGCATTGGCTACCTTAGCTACAAAGATGCAGTTGAATGAAGCGGACGAAGGAATGGTAGTAGTAAAAAAGAGGGCACTGCCGAGCACTTGGAAGGAAGACGCGATATTCGAACAAAAAGACGACAGGAGGACGGCTTACATTGAGGATTTAACTAGAGAGGCAGACGAGCAGTTGTTACCCACAAAGATACTAAAGCAGTTTGTCATAGTACGAGGAGCATTGTACTATCGAATCCCCGGAGGAGGTTTGTCACGCTGCATAGGGAAGATAGAGGCGCAGGAGATACTAAGTCGCGTCCATATAGAGTTCTACGGACAGACATGAGGTGTGCAGCGTATAAATCGAAGACTGGAGGCAGCCATATATCGATTTCATTCAGTATAAACGTTTGACACAAAATAGGCAAAACGCGCTCAAGATCCAACGAAAAACTAGGCGATTCTTTATGAACGAAGGAGTCCTCTACAGGAAAAGCTATGGGGATACAGTACTGCGCTGCCTATCACATGAAGAAGCGGAGGTAGTAATGGCTACATCCCACAACGGGGAGCATCAAGGCATGAGAAAATTATTTCTGCAATTATACGAAGGAGGATTCTACTGGCCTACGATGGAATTCGATACGGCTGCACATGTGAAAAGGTGTCAGCAGTGTCAAATCCACGGACCACTGATCTTCGCTTCACACACGCTGCTGCACAATGTCGTTACTCCTTGGCCTTTCCATAGCTGGGGACTTGATATCATCGGAAATATTAGTCCAACCTCATCCGGACGACACAAATACATTATCACCGCGACCGAGTACTCCTCAAAATGGGTAGAAGCTATTCCGCTCCGCGATTATTCCGGAGCCATGATAGCAGCATTTATCAAAGAACACATCATATGCCGATTTGGAGCGCGAATGATTATTCACTCGGATAATGCAACCTCATTTGTCAATCAAACGGTCAAGGAATTGTTAGATCAATATGGTATTAAGTTTCATACCTCGACTGTTTATTACCCTCGGGGGAATGGACAGGTGGAAGCTACCAATAAAATACTGCTGCGTATATTAAGTCGATTGATACATGATCATCACAGGAACTGGCATGAGAAGTTACCGCTCGCACTTTGGGCGTACCGCATTTTCAAGAGAAGTTAAACCAGAGCCTCGCCTTATTCCTTAGTATATGCGGAAGATGCAATACTACCAGCGGAAATCATTATTCCTTCAGCACGAGTAGCTATGGATAGTCTCAACACTCCGGACGAAGTTAGTTGATTTGCTCATCTTGATACTTTATAAAAGCGAAGAGCTAAGGCCGAACGGTTTGTAGACAAATATAGGCAGAGGACAGCGAGATACTATAATCATAAGGTAAAGGAAATAAATTTGTCCGTAAACGATACAGTCATGAAAATCGCCCCGCACGTTCAACAAATGAGAAAGCATGCAAATTTGCCGCGAACTGGGAAGACCCTTATATGATTAGTGAAGCAGCGGAGAGTGGGTATTACTACCTCAAGCGGATGAATGGGTCATGAATCAATATACCTATCAATGGTAAATGGTTGAAAACCTATTATGCATGATAACTAAATGTACGCCGGATGGCAATGAAATAAGTATTCTCAGTATAACTATGTGTCAATATAAAATTGTAGATAGTGGATTTTCGACAAGGGGTAAAATCGTAAAATCATAATTATATATGCTCCCGATCCAAAGAATCGATGAGTATCGAGTCTCATGTCTTTTATCGAAAGCGTGAAAACTCGTGCCACGAGAACCTCTGACTGAGAATACTGTGTCTCAGAGTATATGTAGATGTGTAGTCTCTCAGCTGAGGCAACGGCATCTCATGAATACTGAGCAATTTCAGTGATCACTTTTATATAGAATTGCAAGATTAGACGGCTCCTAGAAAGCTTGCCTGCTAGTATAGAGCAATAACGTCTTCAGGATGTAACAATGTTTTCCCTAACTATATAAAAGAAATATGACGCTTCAATAAGCTCATATCACTCGATTTCTGAATAATTAATGCTTCTAGATGATCGTACTAGTATAGAGCCATCAATTAATTATTCTTAAATCATTAGATTCATTAACTGAATCCCTGGAAAATATTTAATGTTTTTCATTATATTTCGTTACTTCAATTTATGGTTCTTCCCAGCTGAATTCCATGGGTTAGTAATAAATATTCAACACACGGGCATCTGAGCACTATCGTATAAGCCCCGACCAAAATGGTGCAAGTGTACTCAGCAATAATGCACTAACGAGCCCCTGAATGCACAAACGAGCATTCCAAAACATGAAAGAACGATGAACCTATGCAAAATAGGAAGAAAATAATAAATAATAAAATATTAGTCAAGGCGCTAAGGGACTGGTCTCACCGGCCGGCCAGTCACGCCGTGACCAGTCCCACGTCCAAATTCTATATTTTATCATATTTTATCATTTTCCTTGATCTCATGAAAATCTCTTCATTTGAACAAATATCCTTCGTTTTAAGGAAACTCCTCAGTTTCATGGTGTTTCCTTCGCATCAAGGAAATAATATAAAATTGGGTAAGGTGTCGTGGGACCGTGTCTACTAGCCGGCCGGCTATGCCCTAGTTGTGGCCGGTCCCACACCTCATGATTCCTCATTATTTTATTATTATTTCCCTAATCTCATGAAAACTCCTTGATTTCATGATATTTCCTTTAAATCATGAAAAATAATATAAAATTAGGGAAACTCGTGGAACCGGGCCCTAGCCGACCCCACATGCCCTTATTTTATTATTATTATTTTTTTTATGTTTCCTTGATCCCATGGAATTCCTTGATTTCATGATATTTCCTTCAAATTATGAAAATTCCTTCAAATCATGGAAATAATACAAAAAATTAGGGAAAACTCACAGGACCGGGCCCTAGCCGGCCGACCATGCCCAAGCCGATCCACACGCCCTTATTTTATTAATGTTTTTTGTTTCTTGCATCTCATGGAAACTCCTTCACTTCAAGGAAACTCCTTGATTTCAACAAAACTCCTTAGTTTCAACAAATTCCTTGATTTTATGATATTTCCATAAAATAATGAAAAAATATAACAAAATTAAGGAAATGCTATGGGACCGGGCTCATTGGACGGCCGGCCATGCCTTTGCCATAGCCGGTCCCACACTTCATGATTCCTTCATTTTATTATTATTTTCCTTCATCTCATGAAGTTTCCTCAGTTTCAGCAAAAATCCATGATTTCTTCATATTTTCCCAAATGATTGCTCAAATGCACATCAGAAATATCAAAATTCTCAGGACTGAGACGCGAACACTTTGGTGACATGAGCATATTACCTTGACCGACCAGGGTTGGCTCTTTGGCTTGCAAGAGGCCGGTCCTTCATATTTTCATCATTTGACATAATTTGTTCATATTAGGTTCAAACTCTTCCGATCAATTTTGGAATTTCATGAAACGATCGTCATTTGATCCCATGACCACCCATGGCCGGTTTCATGACCCCTTGGTCGGTCCTTCATCTCTTCATAATTAATTAGGTTTTATCACCTAAGGATCAGACGAGCATTATTTTAATAAATGATTAAACCAGCATTTAATCATTCTTTTATCAACAAATCAACAAGTCTTCAAGAGACCTTGGTATTTGCTCACTTGAGCATCTGGGCGCTACATGGTCGACCCATTATCCCATGTAGCCGGTCCCTCCTTTACTCCGTGGTTAATTTTCAATAAACCATCAATTGATCGAATCAGGGTTTTGAGTCCGAGGTTCATAATTCCAGATTCAAACGCTAATAATTTTACGATGATCTCATGGTCAACACTTTATTAATTATACTTGGCTCAGTATTTAAATTAATATTTTATTTGGTCATGCTACCAATAATTCATCAAACGAGCAACATTTGCTCAGATGAGCAATATTTGCTCAAACCAAGGAACATTGGTTCAATCATCAATATTCAACAGTTCATCGAATGAGCAATATTTGCTCACGTTAACTATGTTTATTCATACATTATACCTCTGTCTCAACAGACATGTTCAAATTCATGAGTCTCAGAACATTTTCAAATCATGTTCGACTCAACAATACGTCCTTGAAGTCATGAAGTCAGCAACTGACTAACTAATCACGAGACATCAATCGTGTCACATGGGGGATATTAACTAGGGTTTTGGTCTGGCGGTTTACGGCACATGTGTTCATACACACGATGAGAATGTGAGCAAGTCGTGCAATCAGTTGAAGGAGTTAACAAAGTAGTGGATGGAAAATCGACCAAGTCTCTGCACGTTGAGCAAATGGTTTTAACACGATTTCCACTTCTCCACTCTTTAATTCCATCAATTGTCACACTTCATGGGATCATGGTGTTTACAATTCTAGCAATATAAATAAGTTTCTGAATCATGATTGAAAACAAGATAATCTCACGTCAAACAGACAACACGAGATTAACAACTCAACATCTGAGCAATTACTCTCAACAGAGCAAATTCAATCATTCAGAGCTTATCTTATTTTCAGAATACACAACACACCTACAATCTTCGATCACCATTGATCTCACACATTTCTCAGCTTCCCTCCTACAGATCGACCCATCATCTCTTATGACCGAATTTACTCTGGAACGGCCATTATCTTGGTTTAGGACAGAGTACTATAGATTGATCTCTCGAATTCAAAGCACCCCCTTCTTGCAGTGCATCTGTGTGAGGTTTAACAGTTCGCTCGGTTCAAGGAGTTTCCTCCGCACGGTCGTCTCCTCAATTCTGTAAAAAACAGCAACTCATTTTGCCCCATCTACAGATTGGCGACCACAGTGGGAGATCATTCTCTCGGTTGCAATCTCACTTCTCACAAACATGGACGATCTTAGGTCTGGTTCAGTTACCAACCCAGATTCAACACCTGTCTATAATATTGCAATCTATAGTGGTACCGCCAACACCCTTCCTCCGGCGCAACCTGCCACCGCCACTCCTCCGGCGCAACCTGCCACCGTCACTCCTCCGTGTAGATGGGGAAAAAAGGTTCGCTGGTTTTTTGGGGAAATGAAGAGACGAGCGTGTCGAGACTCCTCGAACCGAGCAAACTGCTCAACCTCACACAGATGCACTGCAAAGGGAGTGCTTAGATTCGAGAGATCAGTCTGTATGACTCCGGCCTAAACCAAGTCAATGGCCGTTCCAGAGTCAATTCGGCCGCAAAGAGGGAGATGGGTTGATCTGTAGGAGGGAAGATGAGAATTGTGTGGAATCTGTAGTTGCAGGAAATCCTACAATACACCCCTCACAATAATCCACACAACTAAGACATTTTTAAGATGAATAACAATGATTTTATTGATTATTTCCTTGAATGTTTACAAGATAAAATAGAAAAGAGTTAAAGAAATTACAATCACCACAAACTTTCTCTCTCCTAATGACTTGTCTAACACTCTGAAAATAATTCCCCCTTACAACAGGCTCATTCGACTCTTTA
>JAJJWW010008003.1:0-18830 GCA_023531295.1 Papaver armeniacum
TCCTACAACTAACTGTTTAGCAAAAAGAGCTAGAAGAACAAGCTTAAGTGAGTCTTGGTTATCAGATCTCCCAATCTGGTTAAAATCTCTCATTAGAGAGGAATATGGTGTTTTGATTTTAGCTTTTCTAATAAAAATATCTTATTAAAAAAATAAATATATATATATAAAGAAATGGGGGAGAGAAACTTTTGGCTCTTTGCAGAAGGAGGTGGATAAGCATGAAACTCTCATTGATATTTATGACAGTCTTGAGGAAATTGATACATTAAACAGTGAGGATTATGCAGCTATAGAGTTAGCAAGAATAAATCACAAGAAAGCTTCTTTGAATTTAGCAAGGAAGTGGTTCTCCAGGTCTAAAGGTCAGTGGTTAGCAGAAGGTGAAAAAAATTCAAGGTTCTTCCATAAATATGCTTCTTATAAGCAGAAGACAAATACAATTAATTATCTAATTATTAATGGTGAGATGTGCCATGACAAGGAAAGGATAAATGAGGAAGCTAAGAATTTTTATGTGGATTTATTCAAAGAAGATGCAGTGGTTAGGCCAACATTTGATGGGCTTGAATTGCCAAGTTTAAGTGTTATGTGATAAGTGTTGTAAAACACCTAATTTTATATCTAGTATTTACGCTTTCTTTGCTATTATCCTTGTGAATTGCATCACTTATGTTTAGTTTTGAGTTATTTAGGTGCTTTGGAGTCATTATGTGCAAAAGAAGAAAAAGATCGCCAGTAATTTCACAAAAGCGCAAGAGGAAAAATTGTCATTTCACAGGCAGGTGCTATCTGGAGCCAGTCACAGGTTAAGGGGATACTACTGGGTGGCTCGTATCCATTTCTGGGGTGCAAATAGCTGTCCCAATGTTAATGACCTCATTTTGGCCGAGAGGGAAGAACTAGGGTTCATTTTCCCCTTTCTTTCTTCTCTCCTTATTGCCGCTGTTAGATGCTCCTGAGGCTTGATGTGATGAATCTGTGAGAAGAATCAGAAGAGTGGGAGAAGAAATTCAAGCTGTTGGTTGTTAGATCGATGAAGAGGAGATCGAGAACTCAGTTGGAGAATTAGTTGAACTGCAGCCGGAAATAGAGAAGTCAGAGAACTACTGTGAAGATTCAGATCGGGAATGAAAAGAAGAGCAGTGGCGATTGAGATGCTGGTTTGTTATGATTGGAATTTGCAGTTTGGAGGCTTTGTTGCTGTCGATCTCAGAAATGAAGGAAGTGTGCTATTACTGGTTGCTGTAAAGGCAATGGAACATGGGTTTGGTTCAGTTCTAGAAAAGGAGGAAGGTATTGAAGCTGACCTGATGTACAGAAGCTGTTGATGCTGTTAAGAGAAGAGTAAATTTGCGCTGCAATTTGGTGGTGAGAATGAGCTTCAACAAGAAGGGAATTTATGTTGGTGGTGAAGCATTGGTGGATGGTGAACTCAAGGAGGAGCACCGAGTTTGTGCAGTTCAAGTTTGGGATGGAAGTAGATGGACAAGACAGAGAAATAGATGAAGAAATTGAAGATGAGTATCAAATGATTCTGGTGTTTGAGTTGTTGTCTGTCTGTGGGGATTGAGTGTTGCTATGTACTGATGCAGTGACAGTGTGGTTGAGTTATTAGAGGTGGTGACAGATTGGAGGAATCTGAAGCTACTGATGGAGTTGGTTATAAGTGTTAGGTTATGAAGAGTTTCAGGTGGTGGATGTATCTCAGAGTTAGCAGAGATGATGATATCATCGACTTCAGAGACAAAGTTGCTGCTGCTGCGCAATAGGAGTTTGTAATTCAGTGAAGTGTTCTGGGAAGAGGTTGAACTAGAATGGAAGCTTGTATATTGTTGAAGCTACAGCTGAGCTGAAGCTAGAATTGAATTTAACTGATGCTGGTGGTGGCTTGGTAAGAAGGCGGGATGGAGATGAACTGGTGGTGTTGTTTAGACTGGGAATGGAATGTTGAAGTTGCTTTTCAGTTCCGCAACACTAACAAGATAAACAAGTAATGGGCTTATGCTGTTTGAGGCCTGTTATAGCTATGAACTGATCCATATCAGGTGCAGTGGAGAGCATATGCTGATTTGAGAAGATTGCATCACAAGGATGGCATTGCAGGTGGTAACGGAATGCTTGAGTTCTGACAAGGTTAAATAGAATTGGTTTACTGGTGTTGATCTGGGAAGAATTGGCGAAGGAAGTTTAGCTCGAGTGGAATGTGAAGAGCAAGGAATGAGTTCTTTGGTGATCAAGAAGGAGCTGTAGTGGGCGATGCCATTTTGTTCACAGTGAAGCCATGGATGGTTTTCAAGGGCTTACTAGATTGGAGATATGGCAGTTCAGGTGGTGGTACAATTGCAGTCTCAGATTGTGCTGCTTATTAGAATTGGAAGTGCTTGTGTTGAGGGTATTGCAGGTGGTACAATGGAAGCTGATTGTCACAGGGAATATGATGCCATGGAACTGAAATGGAGGAGAAACTGGTGCTGGTATGTTGTTTGCAGAGGGGTTTGTGATGCTGTGTCAGGAGCGAACAAGGGAGTAGACTTTGTGTTGAGAACTGAGACTGGTAATGGGTGTTCGCAGTGGTGCATCTGTAGCAAGAAAAGCTAGCAGAACAATAGGGCGGAAGCGTGTATGAGGTGCGCCTGGGTGCAAGGGAGAAATACTGGTTGATGATGTTGCTTCTGTTGGTGGTGTCCGAGTAAAATCAGTGTTGAAGTGGGTAGATTGAAGCTACATAATGAGCTTAGATGAGTGATTAGGGCTTGAATGGCTTGGAGTTATATTTACGGCGACACTGGGAACTGAGCAGATGGTTGAGTGCAGTTTGACTGTGTGAAGTTGCAGTGGCAGGGTGTGTTTAAGATTGCAGTTTCAAGGGCTAAAACAGTGTTGGTATGATGCTATTGGAAGGGGCATTACAGTGGCGACTGAAGTGGTGATCGAGCTTCAGGTTTGAGCTGAAATTGCAGTGAAGTTGGTGGTGATTGAGAGCCTAAAATGGAAGAGACTGGTGTTGGCAGAATGGAATTGCAGCAGCTTGCAGGATGAAGCAGAGCCATCATGGCTGGCAGTGAAGCAATGAAGCACAATGATGGTGCAACAGTGGGTTGGCCTGGCAAGATGGCCTGCAAAGTGGCTTAGTCCATGACCACTCAGACCCTGATCTGACTCGTTCTCAACTAAGCTCCTACTCATACCCTGACTCGGATGCCGTTAGTGACCGTTAGTCATCAGTTAGTCTTAACGGTTGACTGTTAGTTTGACTCCGGCTAGCTGAGCTGTTTGCCGGTCACCTGAGATGTTTGTCGATGACTTTTCCGGCCGATTTCCGTCCATGATCCCTGTTTTCCGGCGACGGATTTTGGACATAATTTTACATGGGTATTTTCCACACATGGGCTTGGTGGACCACTTGGAGATGGGTTTTGAGAAGACCTAATATTGGAAAGAGTATCCTTATGGAATGGGAGGAGCATATAAATAAAAAACTCTTTCTCTAAACCTTATATCTCCATTAGGGAGGCTTCTACTTGTTTGCTAGTGTTTCACATGATAGGTTCTTCTAAAGTATTTGTGATGATTTCCAAAAACCCAAGTAGTTGATTTATTGTTATTGGTTAAAGATGTAGTTGGATTTTGAAAACAAGTTATGATTTTTATGAATTAGTTTTCTCTCAAAATCATTGTTTGATTTCTACGGGTTATAATAATTGCATGATTGATGTATTGCAATATGATTGAATGTTTGTTTAGTTAAGTCTAGAATTAATTGAACTCACATCCATATCTATAGCTATTTTAGGGTTCATCATCGAGCGATAACCTTGAATAAGAGTAGCATGATATGATTATGGTTTGTAGTGATACATCCTTGTAGTCATATGTAGAAATTGACCTTTTTCCGAATTGTTTGCGCAATGTATTACAATTGCATTGATTAGCCTATTTCGAAACTTAATGCTCATAGGAATTGAACTTAATTAGCTTAAGGCGTTAGGTTATTCTTTAGGTAGAATTCACATACGCTTGACTTTAATGTGTGTGTTGATGACTTAGAAATTTACGGAGTATTCTTGCAATAAGATATTCTAGGGCTTTTGATGATAGCGAGATTAAATAGGAATTCTATTCATACATTCAAAAACTTGTTTACAATTGAAGATGAAACCTTTATCCAATATTTTCACATTCTTGATTTGCGTGTTTATTTTATTATTTGCTTTTATTTTAGTTTTAATTTTATAAAAATCAGAAATCCCCCGTGCTACTTATAAAAAATCGAAACATATTGAAAACCTAGTCCTCTCTGTGGGAACGATCCTTTCTTGCCCTTGCTATATTTATATTTTGAGTAGTAAGAAAGTGTAATTTATTTTTGACGCCTACGACAGCGATCATTATGCAAAGTATAATGTTCGAGAAATCTTTTGAGGAGTCTGAAGTTAAAAATGTGATATGGAACTTTGGAAAGAATAAATCACCAGGACCAGATGGGCACACTATGGAATTCTTTAAGGCAGTTTGGGATATTATCAAAGTAGAGCTCATGGCAGTGGTGAAAAAATTGTGCATACTGGCTATGTTGATTGGAGATTAAACTGCACAAATATAATCTTAATTCCTAAGTGTGATGGAGCTTCTTCTATGCATTCTTTTAGACCAATCAGTCTTATAGGTGGGATCTACAAGATAATTTCTAAGCTTCTGGCAGATAGATTAAAACAAGTACTTCCCTCAATTATTTCTGAGTTCCAGGGTGCTTTTGTTGATTCTAGACAGATAAGTGATGGCATTCTTATTGCATCTCATGAGCTAATTGATTCTAGATAAAGAGAATGCAATCCTGGTTTGATAGTAAAAGTAGACCTACAAAAAGCATTTGATAATGTTAATTGGGGGTGTCTTGATTATACAATGTCAAGGTTTGGCTTTGGTAATGTCTGGAGGAATTGGATAAGATGGTGTCTTTCAAATACAAGGTTTTCAATGGCTAAAAATGGCACTGCTTCAAGTATGTTCAGAAGTACAAAGGGACTAAATCAAGGTGATCTAATGTCTCCTTTCTTATTCATTCTTGTTGTGGAGGTGTTATCTGTTATGATAAAGAGAGTTGCATCTTTGAGTCTAATCTTTGGTTTTAGACCTTCTTCTGAAGCTTTTGAGATCAATCATCTCCAGTTTGCAGATGATTTAATTGTCTTCCTTGATGACAATTGTGAACAGGTAAACAATCTTAAAAACATTTTATTAGGATTTGAACTGGTTTCTGGTCTAAAAGTGAACTTTCAAAAAAGTGCACTTGTGCCAGTTGGTAATGTTGTGAATGCAGTGGAAGCTGCAATTATTTTTTGTTGTCAAATTACTGCTTTTCCTATGAAATATTTAGGAATTCCTCTGGGAAGCAAATCTAAGGCAGTAGGTGTATGGGATGTAATTCTGCAAAATTTTCAAAAGAAGTTAAGTATGTGGAAAAGGAAGTATCTTTGAAAAGGAGGTAGACTCATGTTGATTCAAAATGTGTTATCCAGTTTACCAGTTTATTATTTATCTCTTTTTCAACTTCCAGTTTCTGTTGAGAAGCAAATGGAGAAGATTATGAGACAATTTCTTTGGGGTTCTGTGAATAACAAACCTAAAAAAGGTTGGGTAGGCTGGAAAAAGATAAATTTACCAAAGGAAGGTGGTGGAACTGGGATTAAGAAGTTAAGGCTAATGAATAGGTCTTTACATGCCAAATGGATATGGAGGTATGGAAATGAACAAAAAGCTTTATGGAGAAAATTGTGAGGATGAAATTTGGTGGTAATGAGAAATATTTTCTCCCAAATACTACAAACAAGTCAGTGGGAAAAGTTTGTGGGCTGCATTCTGAAGAGTAGGAATCATGTGGAGCAAAATACAACTTTACAGGTAAACAGTGGTGATAGAGTTCTCTTCTGCAAGGATGTTTGGCTGATTGAGAAGTCTATACAGGCAAGGTTCCCAAATTTATACAGTTTAAGTAGACTGCAAGATGCTATGATTCAGGAGGTGTTAGATGTGAATGCTGGGAATAGTTGGAATCTTGGTTTTTGCAGAAATTTAAGGGAAGCTGAGAAAACATAGCTCATCTCTTGAATTTGTTGGCTACTTTTAATAGAGGTGAAGGTCAGGATCATAAATTATGGCAGAATGGTACAAAATCTTTCTCAGTGGCAGAGTGTTATAAGTCATTGGAGGATGATGGTTTGCTAGTTTTCCCCTACAAAAGTGTGTGGAATCCAAAAATACCACAGAAGGTGATTTTCTTTGTTTGGTCTCTGTGCTATAATGCTGCACCAACAATGGATTCACTGAGGAATACATATAATGTGAATGGCTGTCTGTTATGCAAGAAAAGTGCTGAATCAAACCAACACTTGTTTTTGCATTGTGATACAACTAGAGAAATTTGGTTCTACTTCTTAAGTGTCTATAATCTTCGTTGGGTGTTTCAAGGCAGTGTGAGGGATACATTATTGGAATGGAGAAGAAAAAAAGGGAAGAATTTAAGTTTGAAAACTAAATTTTGGACATAATCCCATTTGCAGTATGGTGGGCTGTTTGGCTTGAAAGAAACTCAAGAGCATTTAATGGCAGATATAACTCGACAAGTAACTTGAAAGATGGTATCAAAACTTTGATTTATAATTGGTGGGTGGGTACTCAAATCTTTGAAGGAATCACCTTGGATATGGTTCTTCATAATTGGGAGGCTGTTCTTCATTAAGTCTGTAATTTTTGGTACAATCTTTGTATTTTTATTTTGTTTTCACGAATACCATTACTTTCTTAGCGATGTATTGGTTTTTAATAAAATTTGCCCTTTCTGAGTCAAAAAAATAAATAATAGTAGAAAGATTAAGATGGGTTTGAAATCCTAGTAAAAAGTCTTAGGTACGTACTCACATTCAGTGAAAGTTTATGAGAACATTTTCAAGTCCTAAGACTTTTACTAATGATCTCAAATCCATCTCAAATCTCCCCACCTTTAATGAGCGCAACCCAAACCAAAAACCGCTAACCGATCTTGGTGTATGCACGTACTTTTGGTTGGTGAACGTATTTTAAGTTGCCCCGTATATTTGCCAGACGCCGTATATCTGACAGTCGCCGTTGGATCCGTCGCCTTCTCAAACTAAGGCCGTTTGATCTCTCCTCTTAATAGCAGCAGAACCAAATCTCCACCCAAAATTTTCTTCTCTCCTTTTCGACTTAGGGATCTCAGAAAACGCAGACTGTGATGATGATCGGAGTAAACCCTGTTCTTCGACTTCAATCTGGTAAGTGAAGTAGTGAACTTATCAAAGTTGATTGATTTTCGACTTCAATCTATTTTTTTTTTTTTTTTTTTTTTTTTTTTTGGCAATTTTCGATTCTGTAAATAGAAATTGAAATTAGGGAAAATTTTATATGAATATATGATGTTATGGCTGAATTGTGTGCAGTCGTGTAATTGAGTTGTGGTTGAGCTTAAATTTGTAATTTTTAGATTCAATTCTATGAGAATTTAGGTATTATGGATGAAAACCTAGACTTTTAATAATTCGTAATCATATTAATAGCTTCGATTTTTAGTTTCAAATCACAATTTGGGATGAGTTTTGCTGTATGGCGGTGTTGAAATTCTGTGTTAAATTGAAGATTTAAATCAGTTGCTTTTTCTTCTTCAATCAGGTATGCAAGTTTTCTAAAATATAAAATCTTTTTGTACTGTAGTTTGAGATTCTAGGATTTTATAAATTTATGGATTTATTTGATTTCTGTTTATGAATAATTTTGAAGGGTTTTTATTCAAGGACAATATCAGCATTTAGTGTATAGTATATGCATTTTAATTTTTCCCTGAAATCAGTTGAACATGATTGGTTAAATCCTTTAATTTCATTTGTTTACATTGAATCGAAAATTGGTGGTTTTTGTTTATGGTTTCCCACTTTGTGAATTGGATTTTTCGAAATATGAAAATTTATTTGTCAAGATATAATAGTTAGCTTTAGGGAGTCACTTAGTGTTCAAAAATTTGGATTGTATGTGACTATTGGATGCATAGACTAACGCTGGTGATGCATATATGAGAACTTCATTGCAAAGTTGTGAGAAATCGAGTTGAAAACATCTTCTAGGGCTATGAGTTTCATGAATTCATCTCTCCGGTGTTGAGATGATTATGTTGTATTTGATCCATGAGCACGGAAACCACTTTGGAATGTTCTAAAGTTATGGACTATAAACTCATTGGTGAAGCAAGAAGGTAAAATAACGAAAATGGAAAACTAACGAGTCCGGTGATTAGAACGAAGATGAGAAACTAGCAAGTGTGGTGATTTGTAGGTTGTGGAGCGGTTGGGAGTGCGAAAGGGTATGCCACTCGAATTTCTTGGTTTCTCTCTTATACATTATGGTTGTTTCCTTCTGCAATTTAAGCCTTTCAAATACCATTTTTTCTTTTCTTTGTGTGATGATGTTAATTGGTGCAGATATTTTCAATTGCAATGGTGTGAAGCTTTGTTATTGTGATGGTGATCTTAAATGCTTTTATATGCTTAGATTGATGTCGTCACATGTAGACTATGTAATCTATGTTCATTTGTAAGATTTGCCAATCTGATCTTGGGTTCTGTTTTATGCGCTACAGTTGGTTTCCCACTTAGTTGGGCTCATTTGAAGGCTAGGAAGGAGGTAGATGAACAACATCTAAGCTGCCAGATAGGTTTTTGGAGAACTTCAGAAATTCGACATAACACGTGCAAGAAGATAGTTATATCTAGGGAAAGAAATGAAACAATTTCTTTTTTTTAAAGTTGCCAACTTCTTCTAATGTTGGTCTCAAGTTTGATAGATTACATTACCAAATTTGTTGTTTGTCTGCACTCTTACTGTTTTTGCAACTTCATTCCATTTAATTACAAACTTGATACAACTAAATCCGGAGAATTTCATTCATAAAGAAAATGTTACAGATTTCACTTTTGTGGAGGTGTGATAGTTTTCCGACGTGCAACGCACGTGCACTCTACTTGTCCATCTTAATCCTTTTACTAATGATTTTCTCTTGTGTGCCAATTTTATAATCTGGCTGTTTTTTCCTTCTTGTGTGCCAAATGAATTAGATAACGCCACCTTTATGTCACGTCTTTCTTTCTCCAAGCCAACCAGCACCTCTGTATCCTGATTCAATGCGGAAGCATACTCACGGATCAAAACGAACATGGCTTATTTTCGTATGAAAGTTTGTTAAATGGGGTTTAAGCTATCATTTTTCCTTTCAATATTATGTGAGTCAGACACCCTGTAATAGAATCATGGCAAGTCCTAGACCGCTGGTGGTTTAAGCTAGCTAGTTCTTTCGGCATAAGCTAAACCGAGCACCCTACTTATTTGTTGGTCATCCAAAATTAATTAGCAGTCTCATTCACACACTCTAGTCTAGACAAAAGGTTTCACAAACAGATACACACGACAAATTCCATCACAACATATGATAATGGTGCAACATTCAACGATGTTAAGATTTAACACGAAAAATTGCCTCGGTTTGATAACATTTAACAGAAAGGAAATACACGATAAAAATTACTGTGATTTTGCACTGTTTGCTAAAAAAAAAAGGTCTCCAAATTGTACTGAGGAAAATATGTTATATTAAAAATAAAAAGTAGATTCTTGGACCTGGAGGTCATGGTGGCAAATGTACCTACAGTTTCTGACTCAAGTGCATAAGCTCACTATCATCTGGAATGTACCATGCAGACTTCTCTCCGAGATCTTTTAACGAGACAAAGCTATTCATGTGAGGAATTGCTTGAGCAGACCTCAAACCTTCATTCCAGAGTAAATTTCTAGTTGCAGTGTTACGGTCATAACAAATGAGATATTTACGAACTTGAATAAAGCAGTCCTCCTCCTTCCACATCAAAACTTGACTATTATCCGTTATGCCAAATGGTTTATAATCTCCATCAAAATCAGTCTTATACTCCATACTCAACTCCTTGATCCATACCCATCGGTTCGAGTCATCTTTCTCATCCACCGGAGAATACCCGGCAGTCTTATTCTTTTTTTGCTGCTCTTTCTTTAATATCCACATATCCAAACGCTTGTCTTCCTGGCGCACAGAAAGAATTTCCTCGTCGTTTACACACTTTTCAACTGAAACATGGCAAAGACACAAACAACCACTCAGGGACACAAGACGTCTGTAACCACGAACAACGTCATGACATGGTGGCATTGGGAGGTTACCAAACGTCTCATTAGCTAAATCAAATACATTGATTTTCCAGTCGTCTGCAGTACGCTCTGGCCAATAAAGTGCGTCGTTTGCATAGACGAATCTTTCTTTTTTAGTGTAACGTATTTCTCCTTTGTTTCTCCACCCACTGCCATCACCAAGGGTGTATACTTGAACCCTTCCCAGCTCCTTGATTCGGTTGTACTGGTACACAACTTGGACAACCTTGTACTCATTAGTGGATTGACAATAACCAAATCCACCAACAAACTCAGGTCTTGATATTTCACCAAAATCCATCTCAGGAAGATAAACATATTCTCCCGTCATTGGATTGCATATGTACACTAGAAACTTCGCATCATCTTTTTGAACAGGACAGCAAACTAAACCGTTGCAAGAACCAAATATAACAGGATTAGATGGGTCGCTTCTTATCAACTTAACACGTATATTCCTAGATGTCCCTAAACCAAGGTCTATCTTTGCAAGTGTCCTGTAAGAAATTGGTGCATTATTAATACTTACCTCATTGCTATACCCATGAAAGAGCTGAATTTCTTCGTTGCTTTCCGAAACTGCAAAAAGGAAACCCGTCTTTGGTTTTGGCAAGAGAGTTCTCCAGAGTTTGCACACTGCTCTGCTCCTTGAGACGAACTCGATGGGGATATGAGAAAGTATGCTTTGTGTTATATCCAAATTCAAATTATTGATTAACCCATTGCTGTTTGCAAGATTCTCGACGAATGGTATATTGTCGGATCTATGATTTTTCATGATTGGGTATGTTTAGAAGAACAATTATTATTCTTCGCTTAGCAATATTGAAGTAGATTAGGATGAAGGGAGGACGTATAACGTGATTGATTATAACAACTAGAACAATACGCCTTTTAAAGCGTACCATAATAATTGCTATATATACGCCTTTTAAGCATACTCAAGTCCAAGTCCCGACCAATTTCGGATTTTTCTTGCAAAGAGCAAGACAGTAATGGATCGGGCCTGAGAATAAGGCCCACACCACCAAATCTCTTGTGCATTATTTTGAGAAGTTTTTTCTCAATCACATGCTCTTGCTAGTCGATTTGAAAAACCTTAAAAAGGCGTCCTAAATCTCATAAACCACAATATGGGGCGCTGGATATGCAACAAGTGCACCAGATTTTGGTGGTGGTCACTGTGATGGACAAAACCCGGGCGAAAGCAAGTTCATGAGTTCATTTTTCAATTGGTGGCAAATTGGAATTGAAGGCCCTGGTGCTAACGCAATAATGAACTACATTCAAGATAGTTCTGCATTTCATATATCATGGCACTAATTACTTTCTTGACTGGAATCAAAGCATATCGTTATGGTGTTACAGACGAAGATAGATAAAACCCAGCTGACATTATGCAAACAAGAGGTACAAAGAAAATACAGCTTGCCATCAAAAAAGATCACCAACTTGTACTGATCAAAAAAGAAAAAAAAAATTATTAAAAAGAAAATTTAAAATGTTAGACCTGGAGGTCATGGTAGCAAATCTAATCCTACACTTTCTGACTCAAGTGCATAACCTCATTATCATCTGGAATATACCTCGCAGACTTTTCCCCGATATCTTTCAACGAAACAAAGCTATTCATGTGAGGAATTGCTTGAGCATATCTCCAATCTTCATTCCAGAGTGTATTTACATTTTCAGTGTCAGGGTCATAAAGAATGGGTACTTTACAGTCTCGCAAATCCCAATCCTTCTACATCAAAACTTGATTGTTATCAGTAACGGAAAATGGTTCATAATCCTTAGATTCATTGAACTCGCCTTTGTATTCCATACTGAATTCCTTGATCCAAACCCAATGGTTCGAGTCATCATTCTCGTCCACTGGGAAGTACCCAACATTCTCACACTTCTTTTGCTGCTCTTTTTTTAACATCCACATAACCAAACGCTTATCTTCCTTGCGCATGAAAGGATCGTCCTCATCTTTTACACATTTTTCAACTGTAACATGACATAGACACAAACAACCACTCAAAGACACCAAACGTCTGTAGCCACGGATAACGTCATGACACGGCGGCATTGGGAGGGTATCAAACGTCTCACCTGCTAAATCAAATACATTGATTTTCCAATAATCTCCAATACGCTCCGTCCAATAAAGTGCGTCATTTGCATAGACCATTCTTTCTTGTTTAGTGTAACTTATAAATCCTTTCTCTCTCCACCCACTGCCATCACCAAGGGTGTATACCTGAAAACTTCCAGACTCGTTGAATCGGTTGTACTGGTAAGCAACTTGGACAATCTTGTACTCATTGGTGGACTGGCAATAACCAAATCCACCAAAAACCTCAGGTCTTGAAATTTCAGCAAAATCCATTTCAGGAAGATAAACATATTCTCCTGTCATTGGATTGCATATGTACACAAGACACTGTGCATCATCTTCTCGAACAGGTAGGCAAACTAAACCATTGCAAGAACCAAATATAACAGGATTATGAGGTTTGTTTCTAATAAGTTTAACAGGAATGTTCCTAGATGCCCCTAATCCAAGGTCTACTTTTGCAAGTGTCTTGTAAGAAATTGGTTCATCATCATCAATACTTACCTCATCGCTATATCCTTGAAAAAGCTGGATTTCTTGGCAGCGCCTTGCGGTTTTGCAACCTGCAAAAAGGAAACCTGTCTTTGGCTTTCGCAGCAATTTCCTCCAAAGCTTGCACACTGCTCTACTCCTCGAGACGAACTCAATAGGGATATGCAACAGTATTTTCTCTGTTATATCTAAATTCATGTTTTTGATTAACCCATTGCTGTTTGCAAGAGTCTGGAGGCTTCTTTTGCTGGATCTGTGATTTTCTTCCATGATTTTTTGGTATGTTTCGAATAAAAATTATTCTTCTTGCTTAACAATGGCATTAGTATATCTGGATGAAAGCCAGGGTGATTCCTGGCGTTACCAAAATCAACTCCCCCAAATTGAAGCAGGCGTGATTGAATATAACGTATATCGAGAAATTTGGGCCATTTCGGATATATCGATATACGCCTTTTAAAGCGCCCCAAAATATCTGCCAAGTGTTAACTTTGGACCGGACCAATGTTGTCCAAAGAGTGGAGCGGCAAGTAATGTGGCAAGCGGATGGCATGGCAACTGTCTTTGTTTTGCATGAAAAGTCGCCCACTTTTCGCCTGGGCCACAATTTTGGCCACCATGAATAGAGTCACTTATTAGCAGCCTTTTGACTCATAATAAAGAACTATAAAGAAGGTTTATCTTACCTACTCCACTAGTCATGAGGTTGCACGAGTCTTCACGCTTACGTCCCACGTGCATCACGAGTATCCATCCACTGTCTATATGTAACTTTAATTCTCACTCCTAGAATTCCCAAAACAAAAATCCAAATTCAAAATATAAAAAAAATATCGAGCTGAAGTTTCTGCAAAAAAAAAAACAAAGATCATGGAAATCAAACTAGAAGATCAAGAACAAGAAATGAGAAACCAAGGTCATGTTTGGAACATAATCTGTGGTAGTGTTGATTCATCTGTACTTAAATGTACAATAGAATTAGGCATTCTTGATGCAATTCATCATTCATCCAAACCCATGACACTATCTTCCTTATCATCAGCATCACCATCTTTATCTACACTCAAAGCCGAAAACTTGTACAGATTATTAAGATACTTATCTCATATGAATCTTGTTGCTATCAATTCAATTGAAGGAATTGAGACATTTTCTTTAACAGGTATCTCTAAATTACTACTTAAGAATCAAGAAAGAAGTTTGAAAGATTGGGTTCTCGGTATTGACGACGAACATTCAATTAACGGGTGGCATGAGTTAAGTGATTATTGTTTGTCGGCTGATGATGCGCCAACTCCTTTTGTGAAGTTGCACGGGAAAACCATGTGGGAATTAGCGGAAGAAGTTCCCGAAGTTAATGCACTTATTAATAATGCCATGGCTTGTGATACTAGGATGGTAATGCCTGCATTTGTACAAGGTTGTGATAGTATCTTGAAGGGCATTAATAAGTTGGTAGATATTGGTGGTGGTACCGGTGCTGCAATGAGTTATGTTGTCAAGGCTTTCCCTGAGATAAAATGTATGGTTTTTGATTTGCCTCATGTTGTTGCTGCTGCGCCGGAGGTTCCAGGTGTGGAAATGGTTGGTGGTGATATGTTCGAATTCATTCCCCCTGCTGATGCTCTTTTATTGAAGGTATGATTTAGTTATCAACTGGCCATACTAGGCGAACATTTTTTGGAAAATGTGCATGAAATCAGATTCGTACTGTTTGTTTTTATTGATGGTTAATTTTTCCCTTGTATTAATAGTTCATGCTCCATAACTGGAAAGATGCTGAATGCATGAAACTACTAAAGAGGTGTAAGGAGGCAATTCCTGCAGACAATGGGAAAGTTATCGTAATAGAAATGGTTTTGGATCAAGATGAAGATGATGATGATTTGACACAAGCTAGATTAAGTCTTGATCTAGATATGATGTTGAGCTCGGGAGGGAAAGAAAGGACTAAAGATGAATGGAGAATTTTACTTGAAGAAGCTGGTTTCAATAAGATTGAATTCATTCCTATTTTTGCAGTTCAGTCGGTTATTGTCGCATATCCTTAGGCAAAACATTGGCAAGTTCGTTTCATTAGAAAAAAAAAAAGTCCCATATAAAATTTTGTGTTTTAGCCAACTAGGGCTAGTCCATGAGCCTGACACTCTCTCTCATCTTGAGTCTGGGAATCTCGTAAACACCCCTCTCCCGTTACTGAAAGCTTTTATGTTTTTGTCTGTCAATGGCGTATAAATTTCCTTTATCTTTCATATTTCTCTATTGTAAATCTTGCACAGGAAATAAATTCCAGTGTTTGATTAAAAATGCCATGCAATTTTTGAAGAGCTTTTCTTTTGAAGCTGAAAGACTTGTGGTGCAAATATTATTAGGACCAAGTGGTGTGCACCTTGAATTCAAATACGAAATGCAAGAAATCGTAACTTTACGTAGAAAATTGGCGAATTTTCACCCTTGTTTTCCGGTTCTAGTGATTAAATTTGTACATGAAGCCAAAGAAAGGAAAACAAACCCATCTCAGAAAAAAAAAATCCTGGATTTTAATCCTCAAACAAGACGGAAACTAGGCTATTTTCATGCCCATACAAATTAAAAAGTATTAACCATCGGGGGTTTGCCCAGTTGGCTAGGAGCCTGACTCTCAAGAAGGAGGTCAGCGGATCGAGTCTCCGCTCACGAGTTTGGAGATCTCATCAAATACTCCTCTTATGTAAATACTTATATTATCTTTGTTGTGGGGAGTAGGCTCGGTGGCTACCCTGCCAGGGGACAGGACGGCCTATAAGGAAACTAGGCTATCTTCGTGCCTATACAAATTAAAAGGGAACATTATCTATATACCCCTACTATGAGACCCCTTGCAAAAATATCCTTATCAACTTTACAAATACCCCTAAGCCTACTACATTACTAAAATACCCTCTTTTATATAGTGTATATACAAAACCACCACCACTAAAAAAAAAAAAAAAAAAAAAAAACAACGCCCACACCACTGTCCACCGCCAACCACCACTGTCCACCGCCAACCACCACCACCACCACCGTCCACCGCCTCCCACCACCACCGACGACCACCACCACCACCAACCACCACCACCGACGACCACCACCACCACCACCACCACCACCGACCACCACCACCAACCACCACCACCGCCAACCACCACCACTGTCCACCACCACCGCCACCGCTAACGAACACCACCACCGTCCACTACCATCGCCGCCGCCAACAACCGACACCCACCGCCGCCGCCAACCATCACCGCCGTCAACCACCATCGCCGCCGCCAACCACCACCACCATGTGGAGTCAACTTGCTGAAGTTGTGTCCATATCGGAGACAACTAGCTCAAGTTGTCTTCAACAATAAAGGCAACTAGCACAAAGTTGTCTTCAAAAAGTGAAATCAACTAGCCTAAGTTGTCTCCATATATGGAGGCAACTAGCACAAGTTGTCTCCAAAAAAAATAAAAATTATACACAAATAAGTGAACCTAGTGTGAATCGAACACACATCATCGACATATAGTCGGTTGTGCTACCATTGCACCACGGGTTCGCCACACCATCGGTGCTCAACCAACAATTCAAACAACCACCATACAACACCACACCATCCATACGTGCTACGCAACTCTACACCGCAATGACTTCATGACCACAACCGTCTATGCACACTTGCAACATGAGCCAATAGGTGCAGTCACTTCCATGCCCCTACACAAACACCATCAGCAACACACAAGCAGTAACAACTTCTTGTTCTGCTTTCAATGCATGGATTCATATTGAGTTCTTTCTCAACTTCCTAACCATTCATCTACCCTCTTGACTTTAAAGCATGATCATCAGCAGCACAAACATCATCAACAACTCAACACAACCTTTTGTTACCATTGCACCACAAATTCGTCACAACTACTCTAAGATATAGGTATAAGATAATTTCTGATGAATGAATGGACCCAAAAACATAACCAAGTTGCCTCAGAACTGGAATCAACTAGCTCAAGTTGCCTCCAATATGGAATCAACTAGCTGAAGTTGCCTCTAAAAGTGAAAGCAACTTTCTCAAGTTGTCTCTAAAAAAAGGAAGCAACTAGCTCAAGTTGTCTCCAATAGCGGAAGCAACTTGGTCAACTTGTCTCCAATAGTTTGAGGCATCCAACACAAGTCCACTGCAACAAACCACTACTTCTAACACAACAAACCACCTCCACTTCATTCAAACACTAACCCTGCAAACACTATGCAACTTCATGTCACTATATGTTGCAGTTCAAGACCACAATAATATTATGCATATAATGATGAGATTAGAAGTTAGATTAATGCAATTTAGACTACAAAAACATGACTTATTAAGTTGATGCAAAACAACCAACCGTAACAGCATCCCAAGACCACCATTATTATCAGTTTATCACCATTGATATCCAGATCTGTGTTCAAACCACAAATCAGTAGATGTGTATTCAAACCATAACAAAAATTTCCAATTGCAATCAAACCACTAGACCCATTTTTACCTTCTTTGATAGAAACGCCAATACCATTCAGTCCACAATCTCAGTCACTAATCACCATTTAGTCCACAATCTCAGTCACTGATCAAAGTTTGTACCTTCTTTGGTGTGACGTATAGTCAAGTGCAAATATCTCGACATCGCCACGAGTTACTCCAGCCAACACAGACCATGCCAACAGATTGGAACTTGATTCCACCTCTCATGTCTACACGGCCCAGCCACAACCAAGTTTGGTTCTTCGAACTTCTAGATTTAGGCACTCATTGGCTGCAATTTTTATTGCCCAAGTCCTGTCCATCACTGATTAACATCATTGACATAATCAAAAACACTATATATGTTGCCAGTAGAATTAAAATTAAGAAATGCAAAAAATCAACATGATTATATAGTAAATAGGGAAAGATTACTTTATCCCAGTAGCACTGATGCCTAATATGTTAACTTAAAACCTCTAATTCCCATTCCAATCTAACAACCACAAAATTAGTGAAGACTTAAAAATTGGGACAAAAATCAAAACCTAAAACAAAATGATAAAGATACATAGAAGTAGAAACCATATCTAACAGCTTATATTATAAGAAAAATTTAAATTTTCTTACCGGAATATTGAGAAATCGAATCCGAAAATGATATCTCTCGACAGATTGGAGCTTGAGTTCGGTGATGATGACGATGGTAATAAGAAGATATTGTTGTTTTGGTAGTAGTGGTGGTGGATTTAGTAACATTGATTTTTCGTTGTGGTGGATACGGTGATGGTGGCGATGGAGATCGTGTTGGTGGAGTTCGTTTTGATCATTGAACCCATCAAATTTAGAACAAAACCATCAAATTCAACTGCAACCTTCTTCTCAACTCTTCTTAAATCTCGTAAATGCATCAACCAAATCAATCGCAGCAACTTCCCATCTCTGAACTGGATCCAAACCCCAACTTCAAATTCAAAATCTATACTTACCAGAAACCGAAACCAAAACCGAAAACCTAAAACTATATCTTAATCGCTTTAATCTTAATTTGATGTAGAAATTAAAGTAGATCAATTGATGATGTTTATGAAGTTTCATTTCCAGATTTGGTTGAAGTCGAGAACCTAAATCTCGATTTCTAGATCTGTTGAAAATGAAACATACAAGATGTAAAAGATCTGCTGATGGTAGTGGCGGCGATGTAGATGGTGACGGTGGTGGGAGAGATGGTGGTGGTGGGAGAGATGCAGATGGTGGTGGTAGCAGTTTAAGTCGAGGAAGAATGAAGTGAACGAATGTGGAAGGGTAAAACGAAGGTGGAAGGTTAGAAAAGGAATTATGAGAGATATTTTTTGTTGATAATTTCAATTCTGCCATCAAGGGTATTTGTAAAGACCCATAAGGGTGTTTGTGCATGACCCATGGATAGTAGGGGCATAAATAACATTCCCACCAAATTAAAAAGTACTAAAGCA